>JBCJKF010031323.1:0-11373 GCA_039654545.1 Plocamopherus ceylonicus
TCTCTCTCTCTCTCTCTCTCTCTCGCTCTCTCTCTCTCTCTCTCTCTCTCTCTCTCTCTCTCTCTCTCTCTCTCTCTTCAATCATCCGACCAACCTACAGAAAGACACAATTAAACTACGTCATCATTTGTCGCATCATCACCACAAGGCAAACGTAAGAGAATCAAAGTTGCCTTACAATGGATTTGACATTTACACAACTCTGCCTATCGTCGATGTGGACCAAGGTGACGTTGTAATTATCGGTCTACGTTGACAGGCAGTGGCGGACGGTAAAGGAGGACAAAGTGGGCAGGGACACGTTCTCGTTTTCTCGACATGCAGTTGCTAATGATGCCATCTATGACTAAATACAAGTAAAAAATACAATCTATGATATGAAAAAACCCACCATTATTAAAAATCTGGATTTCGGGTGTTTTATTTAAAGCGTTTAATTAAGCCTATCCAAAATAACTGACCCACAATCTGCCACTGTTGGTAGGGTATCCCAAGGTCATGAGGTCAAACAATGTCGGACACTCTCAATGACATTAACAAAACTAAATTAAAGCTATTATATAGCAAACATCCACTTAATCATGCTGTCTTCGCTTTACAAGGGTACCCCGGGGGCTTCAATCTAATACATTCTCAACTCTACGAGGAGCATACAGAAGGACACTCATTATAGCTCACAGGAATTGAATGCATGAATAATAAATGTAAAATATCAACTGGCAAACAGTAAGTGCAAACGTACATTGTGCGTTTAAGCATCTGTAAAGGGGCAATAATATAATCCATAAACAATTTAAATTATCTTACAAGTCCTGTTGTGCAATGAATTGAAATAGAGCTTTTCATTTTAATGTTCCTCGAAGCGCATTCTTTTTATTGCTGTTGTGAATTGAGATTTTAATTAAACAATGAAAAAGATCAACGGAGGTACACTGTCATCTCAAACCACCTTTCCAACAAAACATGGAGGAACTAAAAACATCGCTAGCAATAGACAAAATTAGTGGTTACTAACAAGAAGAAAGATGATTACAACTTAAACACGTAGATCTATTATCACATTGCTCCTACAAAAGTGCGTACAGCAAGAAAATACCAATCTTACCGATAAACATGAATAGTAAAAATCTCCAAGACAGAGGCTTAAATTTCAGAGAGAATTTGGAAATAAGCCCTGACAGAAATTAACAGCAGAAAACACATCAGCACATTTCATCGTGAGCACTCCTGCGTCTGCTACAGCGACGTGCTGCTCACAGCGGAGTTATTGAGGCAGATGGTTTACATCCAGAACAAGAAGCGATTCGATCAGACAAGAATTGCTGGGATGACTGAATTCACGGTGCTTCAAACGACAATTATATCATATTGATATTGCAAAGGTAATACTTAAAGAAATGCCATTAATGCAAAGAAGCGCGCTTTAAAACAAAATGACACAAAATTCGACAATGTTTTCAAAGAAAAAACATGAAAACTCTTTTTTTCTCATAGGCAAACAATTTTCGGTGTACCGATAATGTGTAATAATTTACACCATTTATCCCAGCAGACGAACCAGCTTCAATTTTTTTGCTGACTATCGAAAATCAGGGATCAATAAATATTTTAATAATATCGATTTGAAACAGTTCGAAGTCGCTTTTTCAAACTCGATTTCCCTGTTTCCGTTTTCCACGTATGCGAATGGCCACGAAATTATAACAAGAATTAATGTCAGTTTAGAGGAGAAATCAATTTAGCAATGTCTATTTGTGTGAAGATCTAATTCATTTTGGCTTTTTGTATCACAAATCCTGTAATCGTCCTAAAATTTGATAAAATCCTGCAATGTCGCGATCTGCAATCGTTTTCGATTTCGTCATGGTAATGTAATATAATAAACCAACCGTGGTCGTTAATCAACGACAGTTCATCATCCGATCGGTAATCGCACTGAAAATGGGGGGAAAATCCACTTACTCATTCTATAAGGGAAATATGACTTTTCGCTTTTAAACACGAACCGAGCGTTAGCCGTAGAGTAGGGCCGCAAAGGAAAGCATTCAGTGAAAATAATCTTGTCGAAGATATGAAACCACAATGCCCTGGATGGATTTCAAATCTACAACCACCCGGCTGCAAGTCGAAGGTACTACCACTGAACCACTGTGACGTAAGTAAGTAAGTAAGTAAGTAAGTAAGTAAGTATGTCACTTAGAAGTAACTATGTAACCGCAAATTAGTCAATATCATCACGACAATAAAATACAATACAAAACAATACAACACAAGGCAATACAATACATTACACTAAAATACAATTCAATACAACGCAATGCAAAGCGATACAATACGGTACAATATAAAACAATTTAATTTAATACAATATAATTTATATCAAAACACCGTCCGTGAGTTCAGAGCAGCCATTATTATTATTGGTGACGATACCTTGAGCAGATGGAGATTCATGGAGGCAAGTTGGGTGAAGAAAAGAGCAGCGGTCAGTAACACCAGCCTTCCCTTGGGAATGGAGGAAACCAACGGATGACCACACACCGCCAGGTGGGCTAAACCCACGCTTGTTGAGATGAGGTGTCGGACTGACAACGGATCTCGACGGCTGGAGTCGGCTTTATATCCGAATCACCTCAGGCAGATCAACACGAGACTAGTACTAGTAGCACGTACCAACCACCCATCACGACCACCCACAATATTATACCAACTCGCACGAACTCTGGGTAGATTATAGATTTCAGATTTTTTTTAAATTTTACTATAAGTGACAAGTCCGGGATGGGTTTGCGATTTGATGAGAGTTAGAGATCCACGCGCCGTAGAAGAGCGTTTGCACATCTGTCTGTCTGTCTGTCTGTTTGTCTATATGTCTAGCTATATTTATAGTGGACAAATGTATATGTGTCGTGTATGTGTGTATATTTTTACAGATGTCTCGCGGAGATGATGACAAAAATAAATTATGATTTTCGGTGAGTATAATGCCTCTGTATGTGAATGTGTGTGTGTGTGTGTGTGTGTGTGTGTGTGTGTGTGCGAGATACAGATGTCTTGGGGTAGGGAGGTGGCGGGGATGGCTGCAAATAGGAATTATAAAGGTGGGTGGTGGCAGGTCCGGGTGGGTGTAAACGGGAAGACTGACAGCTGCCTGGGAGGGCCCGTGAGCCAGCAAGTCATCACCTGTCAGCCAGTGAGCCGGTGTCGTGGTGTCTGCCAGATGGGAAGAGTGTCGGTTTATGGGTTTGTCGTCGTGAGCAATTATACATTATACGTGCGGCACGACTCGCATTGTTGGGGGTTTTAGGCTGTGGTGGCGGCTCGTATGATGGGCAGTTTGTTCTACTTGCTGTTCAACACAACTACATTGCCAAAACAAACAGGATTTCCCTAGATCGTATATCTAGATCTAGATCTAGGTGAACTCTATACCATGAAACAAAGTGAGACAACAAGATGAAGCTAAAAGATTGGTCTTTGATTTAGACTCTAAATCAACGAGAGGGAGAGACTCAGAGGAGCGAAAAGAACAACTGCGCATGCGCCATTCTTTGTGTTTTATGTCAGACTGGGACTTCGTTATGGCTTGCCATCCTTTAACAACCTGGGCGACATATTCAAAAAGAAAATAAACATGTGCCAATGTCCCAGGTTCAATACTTAGTTGGAACCAAACATTTCTTTCTCATAAAAAAAAAAAAAAAAAAAAAAAAAAAATCTTCACCCTGCTTTTTTTTTTTAACATCGTAAATGGGGCGTATTGAAATTGTCTAGATTATCTATTGGGTCACACCTATTTCATTGCGCTATAATCAAGCCTCTTGCTTCAAACTTGTTCGTAAATAAATGTGGCTGGGATTATACATGTAACCTAGACGGATTGCTAGAGTCTTAAAGGAAGGTTTCAAAAGTCCACTTATGCAACCCCGAAGGAAATTTGTCTTTTGGTTTTTGACCGAAAACCGAGCGTCAGCCGCGAAGCAGAGCCGCAAACGAAGGCAATCAGTGTAAATAATCTTGCCAATGTACTCAATCACACTGTCTGTGACGGGATTCAAACCAACAACCTTCGGGTTATGAATCCAAAGCACCACAGCTGTGCCACAGTATACAAGTTGATGGAATCACACAGGATTGTATACAGGTTGATGGAGTCACACAGGAAAGTATACAGGTTGATGGAGTCATAAAGGAAAGTATACAGGTTGATGGAGTCATAAAATAAAGTATAGAGGTTGCTGGAGTCATGAAGGAAAGTATACAGGTTGATGGAGTCACACAGGAAAGTATACAGGTTGATGGAGTCATAAAGAAAAGTATACAGGTTGATGGAGTCACACAGGAAAGTATACAGGTTGATGGATTCACACAGGAAAGTATGCAGGTTGATGGAGTCACACAGGAAAGTATACAGACTAATGGATTCATAAAATAAAATATACAGGTTAATGGAGTCATAAAACAAAGCGGACAGATTGATGGAAAAATAATGGAAAGCATATATTATTCTGTTGATGGAAACACGTCGCAAGCGCATTTCGCTTTCATTAACCTTCAGCGGTGAGGAAAAGCTATTCTCCACGTCCCCCCAAATGACTCGTGTGAATGAATATCAGGGCGCCCAGCAAGGCATTGCACTGTGTGTTATGTTTGTTTGATTTACTTTCGTATATTTTACTAGAGTATTTAAACTTGCACCCAGTATAATTTGTCTACTTAATGGGGTCATTGGGAACACCTCCTGCGGGATTACGTCACGACAACGTCATGCGTACTTTAGTTATGAGATGAAGCATAGAACGGTTCGTAATGACCTTCCTTTCTCGTTTTGCATTGACCTTTAAAATTACATCGGCTACGTAACGGTAAAGGGGTTTCCTTGGGATGTGATTTGGCATCGAGGGTGTGACAAGGGAGTGCCGGGCGGTAACCACGACCAATATCAAGATCATGCAAAAAACAGTTTTATACACAATCGATGGATTCTTGCAAGAACCGAATTTGTTAAGTTATCTGGTTCTTGCACTGAGCCGTCTCTACAAGAAACACCTGGATGTTAGGTTTTTTGGGTTTTGCGCCAAACCATCACTACATGATTCACTTGTTGGATAAGTTGTCTGACTCTTGGTTCTTTACACTGTAAACCTGTTTGTCAGGTTATCGGCTATATAAAGTGAATAACAAGCAGAACAATAACACAAAACAACAACAAAACCCCATAATAAACAACAGAAAATAACAACAACAACAACAACAACAAGAACAACAACAACAAAACAAACAAACCAACAAAGCCAAACAAGGAAATATAAACTAAAAGAGAGACAAAAAACCCTTAACGAAACAACAAACAACCCTCCCCCCAAAAACACAAAACAAAAAACAAACAAACAAAAAAAACACACCAAAAAACAACAACACAACAACAAACAAGAAACCAAACAAAACAAAAACAAAAACAAAATAAAAACAAAACAAAAAGCCCAAAACAAAGAAAAACAAAAAAGACCCAATCGAAACAAAACAAAACGAAACAAACCCAACAAATCAACCCCTCTCCTCCCTTTCCCAACAAATATGAAAACAAACAACCCTCCCCCCTCCCCCCCCTCGATAAAAGAGCACAAAACAAAACAAAAAACAATCAACAACCATACCCTAATCCTCCAGCCACCACTCCCCTCCCCATCCCCACTCTAAAAAAAAAGACAAGACAAAAGATAATAATAATCCTACAAAGGAATTCCCAAGGAGAACAATCAAGTAAAACAAACAAAAACAAAACAACTTACAAAAATATAAAACCACCGACAAAGATGAAAGCATAAAGCAATCAAACACGAACAAAGCCAACAACAAGAAACACACACAGACCAAGATTCTAGGGAGTATGTGAGCAGTTTATGGAGTATATTATGTAGAAATTCATGATTATAGCCACAGTGGAAAGACCCACACCAAGTACAGTAAGGCAAATGGTCTGCTACCTTTCCTAAAACATATCAACAATGAGTGTCCACAACGTGTCAAAAATAAGCGCTACAAAATCTTCATAAAACAAAACAGACAAAACAAATCTAATAAATAAATCTATTTTCCCCGGCCAGAAACAGTAAAAATCAAAACAAAATAATAAACAAGAAATAAAAACAAAACAAAAAAATCCAACACCAGAACAAAATAAAAAAAAAGAAAATATAAACAGAAGAAAAAAAAACCCAAAACAAAAGAACCCCCCCCCCCCCCAACACATATCACGTTTTATTAGATTGTAAACAAATAGGGAAAACCTGAAAAAGGCGGTGTTATCTTAGTTTCATAACAGCTGACAAACTCAGATAGCTGAGTATTCTTGTCAACGTGCCTTTAAGTACTCTATTATTTAAGTGTTTTGATATTAGAGTTGTACATTTAAGTTTCTGCTTCAAGACTTCTGTATCTTTTCTGTACTTAACATTGGTAGAGAGTTTATTCCACAATCTGAATGTATTAGGGAAATATTATGAATATAAATGGCTATCTACATTTGATGAAGGCAGTGCAAATGTTAGAGTCCCAGATCTTGTGTGGCTATTTCTCATATTGAATTCCTCTAATGGCAATATTGCTTCTCTATAAATTACTTTGAAAAGAATAGTTTCTTTACCTTTCTTCTTTGAGGGGTAACCAGTGTAACTTATCCATGTTTATTTTTGTGTTGCTTTTTGTATAGTTATTGTTATTGGTAGCAAATCTACCTGCATTTTGTTGTACTTTCTATAACTCATCTATTTGATTTTGACAATGTGGATCCCATACACGTCCTCCATATTCTAAGATTGGCTTTGCAAAGATTTTGCAGCATTTATCCTTGACATGTTGTGGGCAGTCATTGATGTTACGTTTTAAGAAAGTGAATAGACTATTTGCTTCCTTACTTATTGCAAGGTGTTGTTCTCTCCATTATCTCATTGTATTGTCCCTATAGACAGTTAATTTTTAAACCAGGTAATCTACAAATGGGGACTTCTGAAATGATACGTTCACCGTTCAGTGATCGTCATTACAAATCGAAATGAACGCTGCCGAGAACAACCGGAACGAAAAAAGAAATCGAATTTCTCATAGCGCCCACGTTTTCACAGATAATTTCCCTCGAAAAGTCACAATTGTCATTCCATTCTTTTTACAGTTAAATGGTAGTATGACAATCTCTTTATAATTTGCTGTTGCATGTGAGCACGTTCTTAGACACGTGGCTGAAGAATGGATGAAATAAGGGCACACTGAGCTGGTGCTGGTGAAGGTAGATGGGAAACAAAAGGATCGCAAGCCATAAAAACAAGATTGGATATAACGAACGGGGATCCAGCTATCACAAGAATAGTGGGATGCATCCGCCGCTCCCCCCCCCCTCTGCCCGTCAGTCTGGATGTCTGTCTGTCCGTCCGTCCGTGTGTCTGTTTGTCTGTCTATGTCTCTGTCTGTCTGTCTGTCTGTCTGCCTGTCTGTCTGTCTGTCTGTCTGTCTCTCTCTCTCTCTCTCTCTCTCTCTCTCTCTCTCTCTCTCTCTCTCTCTCTCTCTCTCCCTCTCTTTTCAAACGTTGAATCTGAGATGGTATTCATTTGGAGATATTTCCAGAAGATGTATAGGAATATCTACATACTGGTCATTGGAATCCTGTTCCATTACAACACTTCGAGGCTGACCTCACACTTCGGTGCCAATGAAAATCTACTGGTGCGAAACATTCGACTCAAATATAAAACTATCAAGACATTGAACATGGTTGAAGTTATCGAAACACTTCAAAATCCCACAAGCTCACATATTTTGGTCACATCAAAATTTATACACGTAATCGAAAACAACTGAAATCGATCTTGAAGATAAGATACACCACAAGCCTTTCGAATAATGGCCTATACAAAATCTGCAAGGAAATTCCGCTGTCACTCCTATTTCTTGATGCATGATCGGAGCTGTAATATACCCAGGACGACGCCTATCAAGCTGCCAGTGACCCTCAACAATGATCTTAGAGGAACACACAACATCAGCATCAAATTGACTACGCTCGAGGATCTACACCAACTCAGATAGCTGCTGACGTAGAGAAATGGAGAAACCTATGCACATACATGTATACGTTTATAAGAAAGGCTGCTGGACTTTCCATTCTAGAGGAAACGGGTGATTGATCGAGGAACGGCGACATATGCGTTGCTGGCAAGATAAGACAACATTTCTTCAACTCAATTTTCAAGAGCACACCACATCCTGGCATTTCTACTTCACTTGAAACAACTGATCATCACGTGTTGGCAATAATGACTTCCTCTTTCATTCCTCGATTTTGCCTCTAGCTCCTATAGAGGCTAAAGTGACACACAAGGACCAAGCCTACCAACCGTTGACGACTAACCTTCCCATTTCCACCTATTGTTCGATGTTTCACTGTTTCAATGTTCCGTAAAGTTACCATTATTGTGTCTTCCCTTGATAGGGACTTACCTACACATACATTAATAATACACTTTATGAATCATCATTAAGGCGAAAGAAAAAATTGACATGTTGTAAAGCATACCATTTGAATGTAAATTGTACCTCATCATGTTTATGCCTTTTGATATTTAGCAGAATTAGTAAACAAAAAAAAAAACAACAAAAAACAAAAAAAAAAAAAGAAAAAAAAGAAGGGCTGCTAAGGCGACAAGGTTGAACGACTCAGAGATCGCTAACTCTAAGGACTGCAAGCGAACAGGCTTAAGTCAAGTCAATGAGTCAAAAGACATGCCTCCTTCAAAAAGTCATTTTTGGAGATGGAGCGGAAGGAACAATTGCAAGGGGAAGACAAAGAACAAGATGGCCAGATGGCATCAAGGGGTGGCCATTATTAACCCTGACTAAATGCACCGGACTTGCCTCTGACAGAAATGCCTGGAGGCCCGTTGCACGCCGACGTTTGGAACAGTGATGACATCACGCAAGACAAGAGTTCAGGCCTAAGCCACCCTATCTAGATAGGAAGGCTCAGGTTCAGGCCCATGGAGCAGTACAGAAGCAAGTGGAAGCCATCTTCAGACGAAATCCGACCGTCAGTTGTAAAAAAAAGCATCATTCAGTCACACACCACCAAAATATCACAACTTTGAGATCTAAGGGTACTCACATCAACCGAAAATACCCGACTTCCCACGGAAACGAACGGGTCCGTTTCAATAACGTATGCAATATTCGTATGTCGGGTATTCGGATGGCTCATAGGTGACGGCGACGGCCACTGCAATTGAAAAAAAACAAACTTTTGAGCTCTAAGAATAGCTCAAATGAATGAGCATATTCATAATCAGCACCTCAAAAATTAGCAGTATTGTCGCATATAGGCTTTTTGATACATTATATTTACAATTGATTAATTCCTCATCTTTCCCGCCCTGAACGGTTTGTACATCTGGTCTAAAAATGATTGCATTTGTATAGCGCTTTATCCCTGTTGTGAACTAGCTCAAAGCGCTTTACGATACATTTCCCCTAGCAGGCATGCCCCTTTGAGGAGCATACAGTAAAGTGCAGCCCATTTGGCCCAACACTAGCCTTTTGCCAGGTACCCGTTTGACACCTGGATAGGGTGAAGCATTGGAGTAACTTTTTTTTTTTTTTTTGCTTAACGAAGAAAACACAACGGTTGCTGGCAGGAATCGAACCCAAGACCCCTTGGTCTCAACCCCAACGCTCTATCCATTGAGCCATTGTGCTTCACTGACAATCATGGGTTGCAGAGAGGAAAGAGAAGACACATAGGACTGTTTTGAGCATCATCGACACGCTAAAGGGGATCGACCAGACCGAAAGTTCAAAATCCGTTTGGTCAACTCCCCAAATAAAAAAAAGAAAGAAAGAAAGAAGAAAAGAAAAGAAAGACCGAGGCATGCAAAGACAGACAAATACAAACAGAGACAGATCCCGGCCAACAGAGTGATACTTCAAACAAATACGAATAGAAATGCACACACACACACACACACACACACACACACACACACACACACACACACACACACACACACACACACACACACCAATAGGGACGTTAAACAGACGCCGTAGAGACATAAAAAATCAACAGAGACGGACAGAAATCAACAGAGACAAACTCAAACTGACAGAGACCAATTGAGAAAGGCATAGATTAACAGATAGACAGGGATGAACAGACATACATAGATCAACAGGCAGACAGAGCATAGGAAGCAGACAGAAACAAACTGGGAGAGACAGAGACTCCAACATACAGACAGAGATAAACTCCGGCATAGACCAATTGAGACGGACAGGGACGTACAGAAACTTACAGCACATATAAACAAAGACAAACAGAGATCGAGACAGACTGAATCTGACAGAGACAGACGTATACCAACAGAAAACAAACAGAGACCAACAGAAGGTTGATGGACAGACACACACACACACCCACCCGCCCACCCACTCAAACTAATACAGACATAGACATACCTGATACTAGTTGGTAGACAGTACAAGCATAGAGGTGAAGACACAAGGGAAGAGAAGGAGGCGTCTAGCAAAGAACGATAACAACATAATTCTACTACGATAATAATAATTGCTGCAAAGAAAGATGCGGCAACCCTAGTGTTAGTTGAGGGATAGATTTTCGCTCCGGGGCTAAAAATGACTCAACCCTCACGACAGTTGTTCCCTCCTGCATTCCTGACACAGATAACAAGCATCTTTATTGACTATTTCTGACTGAATACAATTCGTTTAAAAAACCTTCCTCCCACGCCTTTTAGCGAGCAAACGTCGATTTGCGAGTTTCTAATAATATAATGTCGGGTTGAGTCGTTTTATTATTCGGTAATGGCGGCGTTCTTTCTTGTTCTAGCCCTGGGAGTGTAATGACAGGGTTTGGTCTAGCCATCTCGAGTCTAGGTAGCCGTAGCCCGCGTACATTGCAGTCTATCGTCAGCCTGTCTCTGTCTGGGACAGCGGCAAGGTTGAATGGTGGTTTTATTGTCCAAATAGCCGGTTTGGATGGCTCAAGTGGGTTGTACTTAGGGTTGATACTTGTAAAACTGACAGTTTTGGCTATGATGTTGATGCTGCTGCTGCTGCTGTTGATACTGGTGTTGCTACTGATTTTGCTTTCTTCAACTGCTGCTGGTGATGATGATGGTGATGATCTTGATAATAACACTGATAACATAAGCATTTTTTACCACCACCACAACCACCACCAGCAACAATAGCATAACAAAAGGAAAAAAAACAATGGTGATAATAATGACGATGATGATGATGATGATAATAATAATAATAATAATAATAATAATAATAATAATGATGATGATGATGATGATGATGATG
>JBCJKF010031544.1:0-11366 GCA_039654545.1 Plocamopherus ceylonicus
AGCAACAAACATCAGTCGCGACGGAATTCGTGCCCTGACCATTTTTTAAAAGGTAACATCCGTACAAGGATAGGATAGGATAGGAACATCTGTCCACGGTGCAGACAAACATCTTTCTATAAACGTCGAGTGACGCGAGCAATACCTCTTAATGTCGAGAACAGCGAAAGCGATGATGATATTCCGTGTCTCATCTGTCTACTTTATCTTCTTACGTCATTGCTGCAATTTCTTTCTTGATTAATATCTCATTCTCTTATCATATGTATTTTTATCACACGCGAATCTATAGCATTATCATTTACGAAACGCACGTAAAAATAAAAAATTATTTCATGGTCGAAATTTTCTCTTTTTTTTTTCATGATGGAGTATAAAAAAATTTTTCACAATATTAAAATTTTAATTGCACGCCAGCAATTATTTCAACCGGATCGTTATACGCGGAAGGTACTTCCAAGGCACTTTCGAGCTCATTGCCCACTCGGTAAATTACGGGGAGAGAAGACGAATGAGAGACGAAGGTGGTCCATCGCCCCAAGTTTGTCGGAGTTTAGAGACGTGGCTTCGAGAGCGAGGAGGAGCGGGGAGTTTACGTGACATCTCGGTAATCGCGCCGAGTTTCACGAACTTACAAACAAAAGGGTGCCACCCTTTACCCAAGAGCAACTGTGCGACGCTCAGAACGCGGAATGGATGCTCGCGCTTAAGAGCTTACTGCAACGAGGGAGGGAAAATGTCAGCTGATCCCGTCTATTGTGACGGCGAAGAGCAGCGGGTACGTTTCGCGCATTACCTGGCTCCTCTAATAGCCCAGTCGCGATTTAAATCGTCGAAGATAATTACTCGCACTCGCTAATTGTACGTAACTCGATCAATCATAGCAATCGTTATATTATACATCACTAGGATCGTCTAATTATATTTTAAAATTGAAATATCGTTAAATATCACGCACGTCACAATGCATTACAATTGCATCAGTGATAATTAAATTATTATGTTGTTACGCAGGATTATTTTATAGATACATTTTTTTATAGCGTATATAATCTGACTTTTTGACATTTAAAGTACGCGATATGTGGCTTATCTTTATACGTACATCTTAAATTTTTGCGGCAAACTTCACCGAACGTATATCATCGGAGTCTACGGAGAGCAAAATCGTGGTGACATTTTCCTTCGCGGAATCTCGGGCAAAGATTACTCGTTCGTTTCACCGCTCGCGAAGATACCGTCGCCAAATAAATAGATTTCGTTCCCAAGGTACGCTCGGGTCGGCGCAATAACCGCGAAGATCTCGAGATTTCTCTCGTCTTTTTCCGAAAGAAAACAACCCTCTCTCGACGAGTATTAAAGCGAATATCCATCGTATCGAAATAGCGCGAAATCTATCTATCAGAATATTTCGCCGATGGTCCATGTTTCGATCGCGTCCTAAGGTGGGAAACGCCCCGGGATAGTTCCGGATACTTCGGGAGTGAATTTTTTTGGATTCAAGATGTTGGGCAAGATGTCCCTCTGTACAAGAAGGAAAATACTCTTCTTCAAATATCTGGAAGGGATAGTTTTCTGTATTATACCTCCGTCTTTCCGCCGGATATTTGAACGTCCACGTATCGCAAAATCTGGCATTTTTCCAGAGCATGACAAATACATATTATAATATTCCGAGAGTTTTTTTTTTTTTTATAAATTATGTTATAAACTAAAAATAGTTATAACAAAGTCGTGAGAAAATTTTAAAGAGAATTTTAAAACATAATGAAATATAACGCTCTCAACACACATTCATTAATATCTATTCTCACTTGTTTACTAAATCTGGATTATCGACCCTAGTTAGCAAACTATTTTGAAATCATAAGACTTTGCGACCGAGATTCTCGCTCGAAACTATGCAAACTATTACATAACGAGGTGCAGGTAACGCGATATGATAGGAATTATCTTTTAGTATATTATTACACGTAAATACGAGGTAACTTCTTAAGTGTAAATTATCGTCGTTTATGTGCATCCTCACACGCCGCCCTTACACAAATGGCGAATATTCCCTACCTGACATTCTGGTCGAGAGACTCCCTTTTATCCCAGTCCATAAAAGTGAAGGGCACGACGTCGTTTCATTGCCTTCATCCACAACGAACAAAGGCGTATTCCCGCGACATATCATCCGTGATGTCTCTCGCGACACGCTTAACGGTTTCGCATCGGATGGATCGCGTCGCGTCGCGTACCATTATTTCAATTTCACGGCTGAACCGCCGCGGATTTACCTCGATGCGCGTCTAATGAGTCTCGGGATTGTCCCCGAGTCAGTGTCAGCGAAGATCGGAGATCGGAAGGTGCGCGCGCGGTCTCGCCTTTGTACGCACGAGTTACTCATCAACGGAATTCGCGCGAATCGCAATGCATCGTTGGCATAAACGCTAGACGATATCGTACACAGTTCGAAATTGGACGTTTCTGGATTGAATATCTTCTCGAACTGATCTCGGACTCCATCTGCGACCTCAAATTTGCATACAGAACGTATTTCGTTTCCAGACATTTTTTTCTGTCGGATTCTTTGATTCCGGAGATAATCTCTGTTAACAAATATTTCATTGGATTATAAATTTTCTCCTTTTCAATTGTATTGCAATTATAAAGGCAATTTGAAGAATAAATATTTAGCGTTATTATTTTGAGAAGATCATTCTTCAAATAAGTACTCTCAACGAAGCTGAATCAAATCGTCGCATAAGGTCGCTCTTCGATCCTTCTCACGAGGTATCGATCGCGTACATCTTGCTCTGCAGTCGTCATATGCTCGTGTCAACGACCGCCACTCTTAATATTATTCAATTCCAGACTGAGTACGACGACGTCTGCCCTCAATAAGCGGCGAGCGTGCGAGACGGACGCGAAGCATCGTCGTGGACGTTGCAAAGCGATCGCGTGCTCCAAAGTCGAATAATACTTTTCGCTTTAATTCGTTTCTCGAACACGCGGGAAGGTAAAGCTAATTCTACAGCACGTAAGTACCTGTTCAGGTACTTATGTATCGTTATCTATTTGTTCAGCGCGTTATATTGCTTCAAAATTCCACATACATATTTATTCGTAACTTTAGATGCGCGATTTTTTAATCGTTACCGTATTACGTTGCAATACATTTTATTTAAATATATTATTTGTTTGTTTTATAAAACTAGTAAGAGTCGATTAAGCAATTATTTATTTCCCACTTTATATTTGAGATAAGAGAAATGTAAAATGCTTGTATATTAATTTAATTGCCAGATTGTTATTACTCTCATTTGACATCATTCTCGATATTACGGACTCAACGTCACACATTCCTAAAAAGCCGTAAATTCCACGATATACAAGGATCAGCATATTCCGCATTAAACTCGGGAAGACGCGCCTCTCGTCTCGCGCTAATAATAAGTAATATATCGTGAAGCATCGACCGCGTGCCATCGCACTTATCGCCGCAAAGTCGCATAGCGCATTCGATAAATGACGATAACCCGTCGCTGTAATCGCGTCACGGGCGAGAGAGAAGTCGTTTCTCCAATCGCCCGTGAAGGCAATCGAAAAGTCCGGGGTTATACGAGATCCCGGAACGATTCCTAAACGAGTCATTAAACGCAACGATCGCACGAATCCACGCCACGGTAGATTTCCCTCTTAGCCCTTTGTACTCGCGTCTCGACACGGTCCATACTCTCTCTCGTCTCATTCTCCCTCACCGTCTCGCCGTCCGTCCCTTCGCCACCCTTTTTCCCTCCGTCTTGCGTCTTGTTCTGCCTTTAATGTCAGCCTCTCGGCTAAAATGACGACTCGCGGTTGTCTTACGGCGCTGTGACGCGGCAATTTAGGCATTTGACCCTAAGGGTCGCCGGCGAGCTCAGCCGTTTAACCTTCGCGCAATGTCTCTGTCTGCTACGGCCGTCTCCACCGGCTCGATTCTCTACTCAACGCGCGCCCACATGTTCTTTTCTTCTTTACATGCGCATTCCTCCTCGTTCTCTTCCTCGACAAAACGACCTTCGTCCATCTTCCGAGCACAAGGTGCACGTCGTGCATCGACGCGCAAGAAGGCCGGAGAGTTTGATTCGATCGATCAGCTGATTGATATGTAGTTGATGTGTAGTTGCGCGCAATTTCGTGACTCGAGAATTCACAGATTCATTGGCTGTTTTAATCTTTCTTAGAAATATTCTTGGCTCGTTGTCGACAACGATGCATTTTTTCTTAGATATATTTATTTTCTTTAAAGAGATATACATGTTAGGTTTACAATTATTTAGTTTATAATGACTTGTGTCAATGTAGAACGATACCGGAAATTGATCGTTCCGTCATAATTCCCCATATTCATTTTTATAAATTCAACGATCAATAAATCTGTCTACTTCTCATCACAGGCACTTTAACGAAATTGTATAGTAGATGTGCAACAGCTGTCTATATCAATGAAACAATCAAGGATTTATGAAATTAACTCGTTGGGTGTTTGGAATTTTGAGTTGTGGCTGATGTGCAATTAAATTAACAGTGCAGAAATTTAAATTGAGAAGTTTTTACTACACAATTGATATTATTATTTGTGAAACGCGTGCATTAGCATATTATGAACGAAACACATTTTATTCTGATTCTTTACACGGCTTTACGTAAACGATTCGAAAAATAAATATGCCTGGCATATTTTAAAAATATATTCTTTTATACAAAAAAAAAAAAAGCAATTTAATAAATAAATAAAATTTTTCACAAAAATAAAGTGAAAGGAGGACAGAATAAATTTCATTTTTTATTTCTTTTGTCGTAATTTTTTCCATTTTGCTATTTGTTATATTATTATTTATTTTGTTCATTCTTGCATCGAAAAAAAAATATTCAATTTATTTTATTATATTTTTATCGTATACGTTATATTTTTTTGAAATCTTTATCATATCATTCATCGACTAGTTCTTTTACTAAAGTGTCACTTTAACGGCCGTCCAAAGTAACGGCTACCGCTAACGACTAGTCCCGAAAGTGTAAAGTAGTGTAAGGGCTTCAGGGAAAGAAGGTTACTTGAGCTGAACTTTATGAGAGCAAAGGTGATACCCGCGGGTCATATGCATCGCGTGGAAAAGAAAATGCCTGAAAGAGAACTCGACGTATGAAGAGAGAAAAATGTTGTCCGAGGAGACACGCTTTCAGGTACAATTTATTCAAATTGCAATTACATCTCAGTGCACTTTGCTTATAGGATGACTTATGTAAGCATTTGAGATACTAAAAGCTATAATACGCGACACGATAAACTGCCTTTGCATCCACATCTCGCGTAAATTTTTTACGGCGAAAGCGCGAGAGGAGAACTCCCTAAACTACTTCTAAATAAGTTACGAACACCGTGTGAACGAGGAAAAAATATTTTGCCCGAATAAATTTATAATATACACGGTGTTGTCGCGCGCACAGGCAGTTTCGTAAATTTCCGACGACACGTGTGTAATATAAAGAATGTGCGGTGAGGGAAACGGAACGCGACCGAATGTTACATTCGATTTGATGTCCCCGCTAAATGTCTCGTCTTTCGCTCGAAACTATTCGGATGACGAGCACGCGATGGCGATCACTGTGTTACATCGAACGGGGCAGTACCGATTCCGCATGCAATATTTGCATAAAGAGAGAGTCACGGAGGAATAATTCTATATACCTACATATGTATTTCGCGCTCGCGTTTCTTCGCGCGTATGCACGAACAGAACGGTCAGCTTTATTCAGATTCGTGTAAATGGAACTGTAGACTCGCAGACGAGAGAATTGATTTTCATACCCCTCGCTACCGACGATCCAATCTTCCTCGTGCTCATCTCGATCGTCGTTATCGTGGAGCTCGTTTCTCTCAATGTTTGAAATTCAAGAACGCAAATGGACAATAAAACTCCACTTCTCGTTTAAGATTACACTCGGATTTTAACGAAATTTTTTGGTAAATATATTTGGTGTAAAGATTTCTTTCTCAATTTTTTTAAACTGCATATTGTAATTTCATAAAAATTGAATCTGCTTCAAAAATTTGTTGCGCTTATCCTGATTTTTTTTATTATTAAATCAATATAATAAAGTATAATAATTTACAATTAAATTTTAGGTGAATATCAAACAAACGCAATGAATGTACTCGTCTCTTTATTCTTTTTTTTATCAATGAATATTTTTTGGAAGCATTATTATTTAATTCTCGTAAAAATTTTCATGTTCGATGTAATATTTTATCTCGTTACATTCCTGAACGGATTAGCGGTTGTATTTACGTTACGGTATGTAAACAAAGCGACCGAGCGCGCGTTCAAGCACCTTCCCCCTCCTTGTCCTTTCACTCGCGCGCGACACATTATTTGTATTGTTTACGCATTTCTTATTTAGTATCATTTCAACTATCGTGAGGATTAAATCGAACTTTTCGTGACTCTCTCTAGTGTGATACGTGGATCCGTTATTCGCACATAACACTATCAAGAGTGATAAATTAATTATATAATAAATAATACCACGCGTTTATTCATAATTGTTGATAAAAATTAATATTCATACGCGTTTATATTCAATATACATATGCCATAATGTCGCGTTTAATGAAAATTAATGATTCATACATAATCTTAGCTATATTTAATAAGTGTAATATAAACTTGGAAACTCGAAATCGGATCACCATAGTGTTTTCACGAAAATCAACGTGTTTAATAATCTCCGCGCTCATCTACAATGTGTTGTGCGCGATTATTTAAGACGGAAAGCTTGTGGTATAGAGTTTAATCAACGAGCACTAAAGGAACGGAAGCAGATCGCCGAGATTAATGCTGCGATTACTATGAGCAATTATATTAAGGTATGCATTAACAATATTTACAATCATAAGAATCACTTGTTTCATCACATCTGAGTTATAATATTTTTTAAGTTATTGAGAATAATTGTCGTCTGAAAAATAAGCGTGCAGTATTACAAGCTTTATTTTGCGTACACATATAAAATATAAAATAGTTTGGAAAATTCTTGAAATATTATAATTATAAAATAAGGAATGTATTGTCATCGGAATTGATTGAAAGGTTAAATATGTACATATATAATATTTATATTTATGTATTGAACGATCGTATAATCACGCTAACGAATCACGTCATCATCTCTTCCATGGCAATTTAGATAGAGCCTTGTTCTATTCAAATGTTTACATTGATGTCAGTCGGTCGTGACGTGTGAAAGAGGCTGATATAAAAATATTGCCTTTTTTAATCGATCAACGATCTAAAGCGAGCACTTTAGCGGAATAACCAAAGCGAACTCCATTAACGCGAATCAACCGTAGCACAACTACTGTCAGACAGGTATGTTTACGCGTTAATGTCGGCAATAAAATCGGAGTAATAATATGATAATCTGAAATTCATAAACCGGTGGGCGATGCTTGGAGCGGCTGGCTCGTAGATTTTGTAAAATATTGCCGATTCGAAAGGTGTAAATGAGCTTCTTGCGTGAAAATATAAAAATACAAGCGACGATATCGGGAATGGCATGGCATTAGAGATTAAAAAATATCTTTCGTGTTAAAAGTGCTGTAGACATTTATGGAAATGTTAGACGGTGAACCTCGAAGAAATCGACGGATATCTCTGGCTTCCTAGCTTACCTGGAAATTATTAAATTGACCTCGATCTAGATTCATTACTTTCGTAAAAGCTCTGAACATTGACATGTAGCTATGCATTAAATTGGAAAAAGCCGCATGAAAAGTGCTTGTAAAATGAATGTATATCGATGGATGCCACCGGTTAATTATACATCCGAGAACAACTTTAAATATAGATATACTTATTTAATGAATTTTATAATTTTATAGTTGACGTATGAAAAATGAAAACTGAAATTTGATACATGAAATACAGATATAAAGTGGAGCATGAAAAAAAATATGTAACGAATTTAAAATCTCGGAAATAATTTTAATGAGAAAAAAAAAATTGTTTTTTCTCATAAGACTTATTATATTAAATAACTATATTAATTATCATCTCATAAAAAGTATCAGTGAGTTTGATCGTGCACTTCTTAATAATATTCCCCTCTCGGTAGACTTTATGAAAAAGATAGGGCGAATGAGAAAGAGAGAAAATTTGCGCGCCGGTTGGTTACGGTTGTAGGATCTGTCAGGCTATGTGCGGCGTAATAGAAATAATGAGGCCATAGTGGCCGGTCGTAGATACGTGCCCGAGATGATGGTATCTACCGAACAGCCTGAGGGCCCCTCGCCGGCTCTCCTGTTCCTTAAGCAAAGGGTCGCAGCGGCGGAAGTACGTGTACCGTTCTTAGGAGGTAAGGAGATTCCCGTGTATGAGTGTATGTGCGACCGATATATCGTGCCTGCATAAGGGCACGTCTGGTATTTCAGAATTAACCCTCGCGGGCGAATATTCAGATCGTTCGTTTATTGTTCGTGTCCTGCGCTACTTTGACCGCGGATATAAAAATCCTCGATCGGATAATATCCGTGCCTATACGTATAATATCTTTGAAAGCGAATTATATATACGAGCATCGATGTTTTCAATTATCGGTCTTTCGCATATCGATGTTACGTCACCGCCCTGGCAGCCGTGTTAATTGGAGTTCTCTTCGTGCTCGTTCGTTTCTCGGAATATCGACGGCGGTTGGGATGAAAATGGCGTACTTCCGAGTGCAGGTACCTTACGGCGCCGGCTTAGAGATCGCGAGATCGATCGATGGGCGTGTCGGACGCTAATAATTCAAGCTAAATCGGAATGAATATCCTGACGCGCTAACAAAAGTGGTCAGACATGCACAAGTATAAATACGATTCGTAGACGAGATATGATAAATAGGGCAGAAGAAACCATTCTGTCGTCTTCAACATTTTTATTCGTTCGCGGCGTATTGTTTGCACGCTTGTATTGTAGATTGCATATCCGCGACAAGATGGACGCTTCGAGACGACACGGTAAATCAGCGTTTATGCGTCCTCATACGTTTGACGTACGAGCACAGCTGCGATCTATCACGTTAGTGAGACGAAGTTGGATTGAGATTCTCTCGAAGGGAAAAATTTGTTTACGACAGTCAGACGCGAGATGGGAATGATCAAACTAATCATAACTTTGTGACGTGCCATTAATGCACTAGCAGCATCGAGACGTGCTCGACGCTTTGCTACAGTCTACTATAGTAATCGTTCGGGAAAATATTTTGAAAGGAATATTATTTTTGCAAAGCATTTTCCGAAAAATTCAAAAACATTATTTAGAAATAATTATCTCTAGTTTTTATCCGCTAATAATATTAGACTCTCTTAGTTAGTGATAATCTCGTAACAAAATTTTCTTTGCTTTATATAAAATATATGGTTGTAAAGAGAATTTTTTAGGTTGCTGCTCAAATAATAATTTTGATATTAAAAAGCAATATTGCGCTTGCGACGATAGTTTCCCGTCTTTTATTAAAAATTTACGTATTTTCGCCGTTGACGTCGGTTGTGTGGTCTTTGCACACTAAGTTGGCCGCGGATTTATTTTACTTTTTTTTTATCCCGCCAAAGTCAATCATCTTTCCGTCGAGACGATTCCTTCGCCCCCGGATCTCTCACCGGTTTTGCTTCAATAATCATCTCGCGGATGGATGGGATTCGTCCGTCTTATTTCCGTCTCCGCGTGGAGAGTACGTTCTCCATGAGAAATCAATTTCTCGTCATTTTCCCGACGGCTGAATCGTTCTTCCTTCTTAAATATACGACTCAAATTCATAAAGTCGACAACACAGTCTTATTGAGTTCCATGACATTTTCCCGTCGCGTTATCCACTATCGAAAGTCTTGATAAAACATCAAATATATTGAGTTTTCAATTCTTTTGAAAATATTCGTGGAATATCATTGACAAAACGAAAAATTGAAAATTATTTTATGTATACGAAAAAAAAAAAAAAATATATATTTTAATTAAAGTTAGAATCTGTCATTATGTTTCGAATATAAATATTTTTTTACGATAAAAAAGATTATTAAAGAAAGATGCATATCTACTAGTTTTATTTTATGTTGTCACTGATAGAAAATTGAGGTAGATCTATAGGAAATGAATTCTGACTTCTGCGAATTGAACAGCTCTTCCATAAAAGGCGCCATACGTGCTCGTACTCTCCTCTCCGCGCCGACATTGAATAATCTTCACATCCATTCTGTAAATGGAGTAAGTCCTAAAGAGGGTGGATAGGAGAGAAGAAATAGTAATGTCTTTTTTTTTTTCATTTTTCAAATCTATTCAATAAAAGGATATGGAGAATAGCGATGGGCCACGTAGTACTTCATCTGCCTTATTGACGTTTCCATTTGCGTAACATCTTAACCCAACTTCATTCGAATTCATCTTCGATAAAGCATGTTCTTCGCGTTTGTCGAGTTTTGAAAGTACATCTCGAATCCGATTACGTTCGCACGCGTTCGATATCTTATGCTCTTTGCTCTATCTCGCAAACTAACGTCGGTAATTTTTCGTCAGACGATTGCTTTGTTACGAAGAATCTTTTCGAGACAGAAGCTCTTGTTAAAGATTAATATAATTTGTTATATTATTAATTTATGATTGTCATAATAATTGCAATAGTAGATTGCAAATTTGAATAGGAATATATATATGATGTTTTAAAAAACTTTGGCGACAAAAATATTAAATATTTTTGACTTTATCGCGAAAAATTCGCCAATATACATCAGCTTACTACCATCATCTGTGTCACGATTAATTAACGGCGCTTGGTTAACTCTTTCTTTCTGACAGAGTGCTTAAATGCTTGGATCGACGGGATAAGTAATGCGATATCCTTCTGTTCTAGACCGTTTGCTCGTCGGCTAAATGCCGTCGTCGCGGAGGTGCAAAAAGATCGGACAGACAGAGAGAATTTTATTGGAAGAAAGAAACGTTTTTCTTCGTTCTTCTTCGCGATTCCCAGACGGGGAAGGTGAGGGTGCCCCGTTTCTTTTCCTCTGTGCGGGCCTCCTGGCCCGCCATCAATAACGTCTTTTCCATTCTTTCCGCGACCGAGATAGAATGCCGGCAGGAGGGTTGCTTCTCGTCTTTGAAAAAGAAAAAGAGTATCTCTGATCGTCGCTATTATCTTCTTAAATTGGGCAGCGACGCAACAAAGACTATACAAAGAGTGCTACTGTTGAATATTATACACAAGGGCGTATACAGAGTACACACCCACATATTCTCGTGCCGGCATCGTTCTCGCACCTACCACACGCGATTATTATTAACGACCCTCTAGAGAGTGGGACAGCGTCG
>JBCJKF010031766.1:0-11359 GCA_039654545.1 Plocamopherus ceylonicus
TTTATTTAAGGAAATATAATTAAGTTGTCTTTTTCTCTAGCTTTTTTATATCTTAACAAAAAAAAAAAAAAAAAAAAAGTTTAATGTAGCAAAATATAGCAAGACTTTTAATGTAATAGTTTGCAAAACAACACATATGTACATTTCTCGTTTATATATATAAGATATTATTTATTCGTTAAAACACAGCACAGAGTATAAGAGTAATAATATACTTACATAAAGCGATAAAAATGTCCAGCGCACTCTCGCGATTGTACGCGGCTAAAAGGCAACCGAGAAAAATCGATGATGTAATGGGCAGTTTCCATAGTAATTGGCTACAATTACGCACGTAAAGCGCGAAAGTTTTCTTCCGAGCAAAGTAGCCGGTCGGCTCGCTCGGTTATTCCTTTGGATCGGCGGGGTCGCGGGTCAACGGCCAAGGCGAGTGATTTGACTTTTTTATTAATTATTTCAGGCCATTAGAAAAATGCCAACATGCCGAGTTAATTCCGAGTCAATTCAGTAATGTGTACGCTCAATTTTTCATTTCTCATTTCTTTTATGCGTCGCAGCTTCCCCTAAGCGACGGCAACAACCCTAATTACGATCGACGCCGCATTCCGTCGCGGACGGAAAGGTCAGGACGGGGAAAAAGCAACGCGCCCAAGGAGTATCTTAACGAGTGTATCTTTCTCCGCGTAGCAGGCCGGAACGGAGGGCATAATGAATCAATCTTAACGCTTGTAACGGCGCGCGCATCCCGCGAAAGGGACGAAGCCGAAACAGTCTTGATGAGATAATGGGCACTTCGATTGTAATTGGCCACATTAACGCGCGTAGCATGAAATTTTTCAGGCTGCACGAAGCCCAGCCGGCCGAGGCTCGCTACTGCTGATGCTTTCGATGCGGGAGGGTCATAGTTCAGAGGTTTAAAGCGGAGGTCTTCCCACACACATTCATATAAAACGGCTCACTTTCACGCACTTGGATGCTCGAGTAAGCAAGTGCAATTATCTTCGTAAAAACATCGCTTTATAGCGAAACAGATGCAGAGATCGCATTTTGCAAACATTGCTTGGATGTTATTCTCGTAAAAAAAATCATACATGTAGAACTTACACTATAGTGTAAGTTGGAAAATTTATTAACAATTGCGTATTAATTTATCTTTGACATTACATACACACGTGTATATATATGGACGAATTGTTTCGTCATCCGTTACAGTGCCATACATTATTCTTGATGCAATACTTAATGTATTTAAAGTAATCCATAAATAAACATTCTCTGGATTAGTAATCTTTTTTTGTATCCACTATTAGAATATATTAAATTTGAATTACAATTGAATTACTCGCTCAGACAAACATGACCATTGAAAAGTATGCGAATGAGTTATTTTGTTCAATATAAACAGCACAAAGCATACTGGGAAAACGCAATGACAACAATTTTTTCTATTGATTCTAGAGAATGACAACTCATCGTTTTTCCAAAAGCTAAGAATGTCGTAACAGCATCTCGTGGTAAACGAAAATGTGGTAATGTGAAAATGCTTTTACGTTAAACACATCATTGCAAAGAAAAAAGTTGCAAAAGATGACGACGACACGCGTATATACACACACACATACATATATATATTTTTTTTTGCTCGATCTCTTTCTCGACGCGTGGGTCGGCTTTTACGCTTTTCATACATATGCCTCGCACACGTGTATAACTCGCATTGAGCGGCTGCCGCGCCGGCTGACATTTGAGAGAGGAAAAAGGCGAAAGAGAGAAAGAGGGAAGGCGTGATAGAGAAAGAGAAACGCGCGGGGCAGTGCGGGTACGAAAAGAGAGGAGGAAGCGGCTTGTGGTAGTAGGGAGGAGAACGTAGAAGAGGCAGAGGGGTGAGAGCGGATCGGCGGGTCGGAGGGATCGAGAGGGTCAGAGGTCACGGGTCGTACGGCATAGCCCTGACCTTCGACCTTATCCCCCTTCCAGTTTCTCTCGAGACCCCGTGCAGACCCCTACCAAGCTCAGAGCTCTCTACCTAGAGCTCCGACTCTACTTCGTAACCGACTCGAGTGCGAGACTCTCGGACCGAGAGTCGTCGTGGCCCCGAAAAAAATATCGAAAGGGGAAGAGTGACGAAATAGCGCGAATTAGACACGGACGTTATCACGGGCTATCTCGCTAATTTTTCGACGTGCCTTGGTGGAATACTTCTGTCGGTGTGCTTGTGTGCCTGTTACTTGTGTACATCGATGCTCGAGTGTCTTACGAGTGCGTCCGGGGTGTAGACGCGTGCGTTGCATCATGAACGTGATATTGAATAATGACGCGACGAACTGAGCCGGTTCTTTAAGCAGGATAATCGATGCGTTGGGAAAAAGAAGTCCTTAAATGCATGGGTAAATGCATGATGATTTTGTGTTCCTTAAATTGTTTATGCAATTATTTTGCAAACGATGCTGATTCGATATATACGAATTTTATTGCATCTATTAGAACGAGGCGCGCAGATAAAAAAATAATTTTCGATAAAAGAATAATTAATTAATGAAGCTTTTAACAACGATGTCGTGCAATCTCTCTCTAAGCAGGATCGAACAATAGTTTTGTTTCCTGAAAAAATTTCCGACCGTAGCTATATATTATTAATGTCACGGGTCGTCGCAATGATGACGCGCATTGTCGCGTAAGAGCGCTTTATCTGCATATCGTGTCTCGGCCGAGTTGTCCTATTCAATATTAACAAGAATACACTCCTTTTGATGCCACGGCAATCGCTCATAAATCGCCATTACTACATAATAACGGCGCGACGCGGCGCAATGTCCCCCTCCCTCACCCCTTTGTGAAAATCATTATTGCTCACACACATTACGGTCGTAGCTCGACGAGGACAATGACGATAAATTATTCGGAGTACTGGCAATAAACCCGTTTTATCGCGTGCACGTAACCGGGTTGGGAATTAAATCAACGCGCGGCCGTTCGTTGGAACACAACACGCCTGGAATGCGATGAAGACGTTCTCGATCGATTCGTCGTATGTACGTGTTGTGCTGCTCTTTTATTCTATGCAAAACGCGACTTGGTCTTCGATCGATTCCGTCATCAACCTTTTGACACAATTCAAGACGCATTTAAAGACCAGGTCAAAGCTTTCATTCAACCTTACCGGAACTTATGACATTTATATAATCGTTGTTTATAAACGACGTTCGCGCTCGTTATCATTCACCTCTCAGGGTCAGTGTCACGAGTATAATATCGATTCGTGTGGTCGCGTGATTAGTTACACCCTTAATGGATATATACGATCCCGTATATGACAAACATGACGTTTCTCTTATGAAAGCTGCGCATAAATTTAATTATCGAGCGACATTCCCGAATAATCATAAATACAGCGAGCGAATCAACGACGAGCGATCAAGCGCGCCTTTCATAGAAATCGCGGACACGCGGTCATCTCGCGAATCGCTTAATGATCCGTAACGAATCTTAAATAATCAGCAAAAATTAACTTATAATGACATAATTTTGCGCATGCATTTGCGTCGTAAATATATTTAGTAGAAACACGATTGACCTCGAGAATTAATAATGAATTATTTGCAATTATGTATTTGATCGAAAGGTTTTTTTTCTACCGGTGATTTATAAATAATTTTTTCCAAGCCATTAATTAAAAAAAAAAACATAATCTTTTCCCGTAACTCTGACTCGCCGATAAACTCAGTTAATGTGAACAATGATATTTAGCTGTGGGGGTGTCTGGCTTCTCTACTCCGGATTTGTAAATGCCATTGTTAATGAAGAGGATCGGTATCGTGTCGGTAGCCTTGGTTTGCATTACAATTACGGAGTGAATCGTTGCCTTGATTACACAGTGAGGAAGCTTGCATATACATCTCATTTGTGCGTGGGTGCATAACGTGCGTAGGTCACGTGTCGGCTCGCTTATGACCTCACACCACCTTCGTTAACGGGGATCATCCTCTTCATCTTGTACACCGGTGACCTGACGTGGGCGCAGACTACGCGTCGCTAATTACGTGCAATCAGAGGCAATAGGTGCCAATGTAAATCCGGTTTTGAAAGAGCAGCGATTAGCGGATTGTGAGCTCGTCTGATATGCCAACCCCGTTTTTAAATTCTTCTCGTATATCGTAAAGCTTAATTTTTAATATAACTTGAAACGCTAAAATTCTACGCGTAATGTTTCATGAAATTGTTGATATAAAATTGCTTCTAAATTGCAATAAATTATTGTGTAAAACGCGATAGAACGGTCACATCATTTCATCATCGCGTTGAATTATAAAGGGTTAACTTAATAAAACTCAACTATTTGATTCCGCTAAGATAAGACGCGCGATGCGTAGAATGATTTATGGTTTGCCTCGTTACTTTTTGTCGTTGATTTCGCCGGAAACATCGTAGTAGACATAATAACTGGAAAATTGTCGCGACACGTCATTATCCGCAGGTGCATCAGAGGTTCCAAGTACTTTATTTCCTGTATCGCAGAACGTTTCTTAACCCTGTGTTTAGCCACGGAGCCCGAAAGGTCTCGTTAGGTGAAACTCGCATAGAAATTACACGTTACTCCACGAACCAATTACATACCTCTTCAATCTTTTAATATGATGGAAAATGTAAATTAGCTTTCAATGTGCAATTCCGTCATCTCGTGAATCATCACACATGCCGAACGTAATTTTATTAATTCTAAGATACTTTATAGATCATGGAGATTTTAAAGTTTGATAACTGATAATTTCTCACACACAGATTGATTTTTCGAAAAAAAAAAAAAAAAAAAAAAAAAACAACTAATAACTTCTGAGGATCTTGGATCAAAATATTAAAGAGAAAGTATTATCATCTTTTCTGCCATAATATATTCAAGTTAAAAAAATTGATAGTCATTTAAAATTAAAAATAAATTTTAGGGCTTGACAAGGAGAAGAGCTTTAAGATTTATATGAGATTCATCAGATCATCTGTCATCGTAGAGCTATCTCTGTAATTTTGATTTTGTTGATTTCGGAATAATACTAATGTTACAGACAAAATTTGCATACGCAAAAAGAGAGACTATGGATCGGTATGCCTTCGTAGTTCTGGTTTTATCGAGGTAGCTCCAACACCGCCTCTTTAACCTCCACCATCTCCTCGAGATCCGCCCACAACGCGTGCTCGTTCATTCCCTTCGCTCCATCCCTGTGAACTCCCACGCCACGTGCTGGTTTCTCTCTCGACTTTATTCTTTCATTTGTTACGATACATTTCTTTCACGATGATTTCATCCTAAGCTTGATCCTTTCCGTCAATTGCGTTTATTACCGAGAATTGATTTCGAAATGGAAATGGATATAAATCTGAATTATCTGAGCATTTGTTGAGAGGTTTCAAAATTTGCAAAAAAAAATTGTACGCAATTTTTAATACAATGCTAAATATTATCATTATAAAAATTATT
The DNA here is from genome assembly GCA_039654545.1 of Plocamopherus ceylonicus. Lineage (NCBI taxonomy): Eukaryota > Metazoa > Mollusca > Gastropoda > Nudibranchia > Polyceridae > Plocamopherus > Plocamopherus ceylonicus. Next base: position 5,471 of record JBCJKF010031766.1, read on the forward strand.
TTAAAAATAATTTTAAAGCTGTCAATGTGTTATATAAAAGAAAATTACTATTACTATTAATAGGAATGTAAAAAATTATATACATTTAACAATGTATTGATAGAATCTTCTTATTATATATTATAAAGTACAGATTAGATCCAAGGATCAGACTTGAATTTTTTAACAGCTAGCGTGCCAATTTGCAATTAACTTGCGCGCAAATTAATTGCGTGTCAATTCGCAATTAACTTGCGCGCAAATTAATTAGTTAATTTCTTTGTAATCATTTGCGACATCCGGGCGTGCAGCAATTGCGGCAAAACTCGCGAGATTCGTGTGAAATAGCGGGATGTAAACATGCGCGAGTTAATGTGCGGAAAATTACCGGGCTATTTTGCGCGAGCCACGGAAATATTTGACTTTACGATCAGCGAGCTTCATATACAAATTATGGCGTGGGCGCCGCTCTTTTTTCGGCCTTTTTGCCCGAAGTTAATGAACCGCCTGGGTCGGATGGATGCGTGAGACACGCGCGAGCAGGCTCGAAAAAGTTCTTATTAACGAGAACATGCGAGCCGGGAACGGCGAATGAGGGCGAGGGACACGAAGGGTGAGTTTCGGAAACGTCGATCGCGCTCGCGTTCGTTCTAATTCCTTTCATTCTCTTTGCAAAACTTATGTACGCGAACTAGTCATGAGTCACGATGTAAAAGAAAATCTATTATATTGCAAGTGATCGTTTCACCGCAATTGTTTCACGGTCGAAGCTGTGCGAGAGAGATAGACGAGAGGTTTCTTTCTCTCGACGTGTTTTTCCATCGCGCAAGAATTCACGGATCAATTGGATTTAATCGTACTTTTTCTCGCAAAATAAATCTCTTACCTGCGGATCGCACGGTATTACGCATTAGTATTTCGTCACGACTAACAATAAACGATGAGCTGTCAATGAAAATTGAAGCGAGAGCTCGACTTTAAGCGATCGACTCGTTTGGGACTTATCCAAATTAAATTATCTAAATAAAATCAATTATGAAAAATATCACATGACATAAATCTCTAAATAAAATATTTTAATCATTATCAAATGCTTCAATCAAAATTTATGGTTGATGATGTGACATGATCTTCAATCAAAGTTTCACACATGTATCATGTGCATAAAATGATAGATAGATCTTATCATACCGGCTGAAATATTATATGCTTTCTGTGCTCTCCTCATCTCTCTTCCGATCTTTTAACCACGAATGTGGGCAAGACCTATGGCACGAATAATACGGATACAGCATGTTTTATGATCCGCTGGTAAGTGCGCGAGGCCGCGTTCCTTTCTAGCGGCGAAGTGGCAAAACCATCGTGATAAAGAAACGCAACCACGGCCTCAGGCCTTAGGCTCGAAACCGCCGCGCCGTCAATGGAACTTGCGAAGCGTATAGCTGGCTGCCGCGGCTGAACGGTTCCGCTAAGAGGTGCGAGGGAAATCTGCGGTGGCTTTTTCCTTTTCGCCCGGCCTAGGCAGGCGAACGAACGTGCCAGGCCGCGCCTAGCCTAGAGATAGTTTCATCGCGGCATAAAACCGTAATCTATGGCCTCTCTCGCCGTGTAAGAACGAGCGGAATCTCGCCCGCTGACGCTCGCGCTCGCGTCGGCGGCCTTTCCATCCGCCGCGCGGATGATTATGCGCACATCCACAGCGACCAAGTATAACGGTGGAAAAGGCAAGAAAATGACCTGTGTCAGCAACGATCATTGTGAAATTGTTACCGTTACTGCTAAATTAATCTTTAATTTTTATATAAGACACACATGTATAAATTATATATAATTTTATTTTATTATTATATAGATAATTATTTTAATGCAGTAACACAAAAAATTTTCAACAATTGGGACATTAAAATTATTTTAGAAAAATTCTTATATAAATCTTGAAGATTTTTATAGTGTTATTAAAATGGTCCTAACTTATTTGTTTAGAAAAATTTTACGATATTTTGGTGATGAATTTTATTTCGAGTAAAAGTGAATCGATCAGTGTAGAATGACATTACATCTTTGACAAACATGTTCCGCCTCGATTGGGATTTCGGTTTTCGACCAGACCGATACGGAGGTAAGAAAGCTCTACTAATGCAATTTTAATTTTTCTCGCTGTTTTTCTATTCTCTTGGCTGCAAAGTTGCATGGCGGATAAGATTAGAGATTTTCAGATCCTTTTCTTCCCGCAAACTCGACGTAGCGGCGCGCAGCATCCGTGCTGCAGCGGAAGCAACGTGCTTTGATAAGCGTAACGTCTAATTAAAAGACGACTCGCAGGAGCAGTGCGCATTTATCGCTGATTATATTCATTTAATTATCTCGTTACAACCGCGCGAAACTGCGCTTGCATGAAGCGCGGGTGCATATAACAGAACCATCAGCATATATCTGTCATGGCTGCTGGGAGAAATATCGTGTAGTAAGATAAGTCTGAAGAAACGTTAAAGTGTTTATGTCATAATGAAGGCTCATATAATAAATTAACTCTCCTATGTCGCCATAATACTCTTGAAAAGCACAAGATTGAAATTGAATTATGAAATTATGGAAATATATTTCAATATCGAAGAAAGATAAATTTATTATAAGTATCAATAAAAAAATAACAACATAATTGAATAATTTTAATTAATATGAATCGATGATTTATTCGCTAAATTTTGCAATTTCTCAAGTTTAACAACTACTTAATCGCCATTGTATATATTTATCGTTGTTTACCTCGTAAGCATATAAGGGGGACAATTACATGGAATGTTGTGTTTCGCTTCCTTTTTGCTCTTTTCCTCTCTTCGTCTTCCTTCTTCACGGCTATCTCTGGCACACACAGTACTCTCTCGCGCATCGCTCCTTTCTTTGATTTATCGACGTATTTCTAATCAAGAGACCGCGCGCGATCGGTGGAAGCTGTATTAGTTAACCCTGTCAGATAAATAGGTAGGTACCTCCTGGCTGGTCGTGCATGCTAAGTAGCCGCTTCGTGGGTGGTGCTCTGAACTAGCATCTAGCACTCGCGCGTGCACGTGGTACTCGCTGATCGATCGATCGATCGATGCGCGTTCCATCCCCTTTTACAGGGAACTCTCAATTTATCTCGAGTTATCGGATGCAGGTGGTGAGAAAATTTAAATTAATGAGAGAAATCGAAAAGACATGACATAAAATTCTGATTTTAAAAATATTACAGCGTTAGATTAAAATGAAAGCTTGCAGAAGTTAAGTTGAATATACAATTAAATTTTTCGTTCTAACGTTCGCTCTGTATTTTCAGGATCCGAGAAGAACGGCTACTCTGACGGTGGAGGCTCGTTTTCGTATCATTTCGGTGAGTACTTATCTGTGATGCCTGCTGTGCTTTTCCCGTGTATATGCATTATTAAATATCGTGTTATGCAATCTGCATAATTCTCAGCCTATTTGCCAACGATGTGCTATTTCTTTCGCGTTAATCCGTTGCGATAACTATAGCCGTGGATTCTGACGTTAAGCGAGGTAATAATCGAGGTGATAACCGTCACTTCTCGAATGTCGGAAGTGAAAATCATCAGTCCACGATTCTGAACGATTACGCGTCAGCCGACGAAGTTAACTTTACGCACCGGGTGTATCTATCGGGCCAGGTCGATGCTACGTGCGTAGCGAAGCGATTAGGTCTTAACGATTATTCGCGGTCCTGCGGTGAAGTTAACCGGTCGTGGAAGTAATAACGCCTGACAATCTGGTCTGGCAATCAATGAGTACGTGTTTATGTAAATTGAACGAGTCGAGACACGAACCACGCGAGCCACTTTTCCTATACGCTCGCACCCTGGGCGTCGCATAGGATTAGACAAGTTTTATTAGCTCATGAGAAAGAAAGAGAATGAGATAGGAGAGAGAAAGGTGGAAGAAAGGACAGAGAGAAGTGACATGAGAGTCGCACGCAATCGTCTTCAGTCACGAGAGAGAAGATACGACAGATTTTCTGGTTCGTGCTACTTTAAATTATATCCATGTATTTCCTAGTTGCATAAGAGCGCGTTTAATTATATTTTAGCGAGGCATCATATAAATGTTCATTATCTTTTTTTCATATTAACTACATAGCTAATGAAATATACATGATAATAATTTTTAGTCTCTTCGTAAAGTACTTTAAATTCAAAGTATGTGAGAGATTCAACATTTATAATACACGGGCTATGATAGATGAGCAATTAGGTCCCGTAAACGTTGACTATTTGTAACGTACTAGCCGCCGCTAGAGCGACTGAAAAACGCGCTTTTAATGCTAGTGAGTAGCTGACAATCCGGTAGTTATAACTCTTCTTGATCGACGATTACTTCTAGTAAATTGCCGCGGGGCTCCCACACTTGCCAAGGAATATCGTTTGTGCGCCACACAACGGGAGAATGTAAAGTCGAATAATCGTAGTCATTATTTTGTTAAACAAGATTTCGCCGACTCGCCATTCTCGTGCCGATAAACGCAACGCTATAAAATTTTTAGTACGCGCGAGCGATCGTTATTGGTACATTTGTACATTTGCACGTGGCTTTAAGACACTGCCAGTAGTTAACGATGGAAAATTGCACTCGTGATATATGTTTGCCATCGAACTTACATTGTTTGTTGTGCTGCACGTTCGTTTACTTAGAACGCATTGTGCAGGAGCACTTGTAATAATAATAGATATCGCCAACTTTGCATGAGAATTGTGTGGACATTTTTCTCGTCCTTTCAAATTCACGTCGATGCTCTTTGAAAGACGACAAATTAAAAAGAATATTACAGCTGCAAAAAATACTGCATGTAACATTAAATGTTATTTAACGTGGATTTTACATTTTAATGGTATTCCACTTGATAATAAATTTATATCTAAATGATGAAATTATATATAAATAATGAAAAAATATTCACACTTATAATATATTTTCCATTATTATATATATTTATCTTTATTTTTCTCAAAAGCCATTTATATATTAAAATTATACCTAATATTAAATAATAACACAATACACAATATTAGACATAAACATTAAGTAAAAAGTATGTAATTGAATATCGAGTTAAAATTTCATTGATCACTTTGAATGATTTACTTTTATAATTTGCGCGTTTTACTCTCCCGTTGCCGTCATTCGCCGTCATTCGCGTAATTTGAAGCCTTCCCAAGGGTCTAATTTAATCGGTCCCCTATACTTCTTTCTCGTTCCGCGAAAGAATCCAGTTCAACGCGGCCGCGTTCTTTCGCGAGGTCGTACGGCGCTATTGATCATTGTAACAGAATGGCTAGCGCGATCGTTCATCGAATGGGAGCCGCGGAGGCCGATCAATTATGCCGGTCGATTCCAGGCCACGAAATGTCAAGGCTCCACCTCAATGGAATTCTAACGCGGCCTCATCTTCGACGACGGCGTCACATGCGCGCGCGTCATTGCCGATGACGGGAGTAGAGATCTTTACCATCGTTGTAATGAACCGTAATGATTGATCTTCCTTCGAAATATCACGAGGGGATGTGCCCCGGATGATTAGCGAGTTGCCTCGAGTATATATTTCGGTGTTAGTTTTAATAATATTAATTGTTTCACGTTTCTTCCGGCTCGTTGACAAATGATGTGCAAGTTCTATTATCGCTGTTGATTTTTAAAAAAATTAAAAATATCTTAGGTTTATTAGATTTTCGATGTTAGAAATAAATATATTTTTTTTATATTTATTATAATGTACGTAATGCAAAAAGGGGGATAGAACAATTCTCAGAGTTGCATATATATAAGCCATTGTTTCTCATAAAACCACATTGAAATTCGAATCATATTATAATTAAACAAATTAGTTTGCGCTGTAGTTGACTCGCTCTTGTGTTTCTCTCG
>JBCJKF010031988.1:0-11354 GCA_039654545.1 Plocamopherus ceylonicus
TGTGTGTGTGTGTGGGTGTGTGTGTGTGTGTGTGTGTGTGTGTGTGTGTACATAAAAATATAAAATACCATGCATGTACATGTCAAGATATGCAATGACATCATTATAATGAAAATGTCAACCTAAAATCACATCTGTTAGTATGAGATGATATTTTATTCTCAGCATCACTTTGCTTAGTTATGACTGCTTCATGTAATAATGTGAACAATGACAAAAATAAGCCAACTCAGTCATTGATTCCCCAAAAATGTACCCATCCATATTTTGGTCAATGTTTCTCATTCAGTTCACCCTTCCTGATCCATTACTGGTAATATTTGTCCATAGCTTGTGTCACGCATCATGGAAGCCCATTCAAGTGTTCAGGCCATGACTCTAATGGAAGCTAAATTGGCCTTCATCAAAGCCTGGCAGTCACTTCCCCAATACGGCATGACCTATTTTCGTATTAAAATGTCCAATGGGAAAAAAGAGGTATTTTAGGATTTTCTGCTGCTCATATCTATTAGAAGTTGTCTTCTCAGATTCTCTCCATTTTCTTGTCATAAGTTCAGACAAAGTAGGCTACATGTGTTTCAGCTAGTAAACAACTAGATTGACTGTTTCTGCCTGGTTTATGAGACAAATTTTGTGGTTCTAAACAGTGGTAGGTTTCAAAAACCAATTATTTTTTTTTAACATACTAAGACAGGGCATTCAAAATTGTGATTTGCTGCATGCATGTCTGAACACTGTTCCTTATTCTTATGCATCACATCAAACTGATCACATCAAACTGTGGAAAAATAATAAAAGTTTATAATGTAGTAATGTAGAGTTTGAACAGTACCATAAACATGATGGATCTTTCCATTGCACAAAGACTTCAATGTGAAACTGAATAAAATTTACTTTAAGTCTCTCTTAAGGATCTGATTCATTTTTTTTCTCCCTGGTACAGGAGCTGATTGGCATCTCAAGCAATCGTATTATCCTCATGGATCTCAACAGTGGGGATTCACTCAAAACATGGCGCTACACTTCCTTGCAGTCTTGGCATGTTAACTGGGAAGTGGAAAATGTGGTCTTAGATTTTGATACCGAAAAAGTGACCTTTGCTGCAATGGAATGTTCTTGTAAAGCGATTCATGAGTTCATTGGAGGTTACATTTTTCTGTCGATGAGATCACAGGACAAGAACCAGTCTTTGAATGAGGAATTGTTTCACAAATTAACAGGAGGCTGGCATGAATGATTTGACCGGAGCACTGTGTTTTAATATAGATTTCTATTGATAGTGGTGAATCTGCTTTCACTGTGACACTGTCTGAAACAGTTGAATGGAAAGTTGAATGGACATTATATTTTCATTTTATCCCAATTTATTCATTTAGAAGCATCTGAGATTTTAAATTTTGATTTTACCTGATTAGTGATGATAAGTTAGGGCATCCTTTAAATTTAAATAAAGACAGCAAAGGCTTCGGTGCAAGTGGAATAGTTATTGCATAAATTACTGATTTTTCCTTTTTTTAACTCACATTTTTACCTTTTAATTTCTACACAAAATTATTTTCCATTTATTATTGCCAAGAAGGGTTTGAGGAAAATCTTAAAATATGTAGGAGTTTCTTCCTTATGATAAAAGCTCATAAAGAATTTGAGATTAAAACCAAATTGTAAATGTGTAAAATGCTTGTATCATAAAAATGAAGTAATGAAACAGACGTACACTCATTTTATACATTGGCTATATTTCTGCATAAATATCAAATGAAGTACATAATTGTTAATGTGTGCTTGCTGATGTTTTATGTCATCATTAAACAGGATTGACAAGATCTTGTGCTTGTCTTGACAGTACCTTAAATGTGCAGAAAGGCGATGACACAATGTCTCCAAGTGGTGACAAGTATCAACTGTGAGCCAATGAAAAGCCCAATTTTTGATGGGTTTAATTGCTTGAGCCCTGAAATGTTGACTGACTTTTCAATGTTTTGTACTTATTGTAACAGTGCTTAACCACAAGACTGTTGGCTTTTGTCTTCTCATTTGCCAACAATATACATGTATATCTTTTGTAAAATGGACACAAGTGAGAGATGATATTTTTGCTAATGAAGAATGTGCTATATCCTGGACTATTGCAATAGTTGTGTGTGATGACTGTATGTGTATTTATTACCCTACTGGATTCATTATAAAGCAGCAAACATTCTAAAATACTTTATTGGGTTATTTATTTTTAATGTTTCCTCTTAGAACAACAAGCAACAATGATGGAATGCTTCTCATTGCCTCAATATTTATAAGGCTAAGCTACATGTATGTTCTCCAATCAAATGAGAGTGAATGCTTTCATGTTCATTTAAAGAAGATGAAATAATTTACTGTATTATGTTATGGAGTAATTTATTGTCTGCTTTGTTTGGAGTAAAGTCAATATATGTTGGTATGTCTGTTGATATCCTTTTTGATGTAGAGCCAAAAACCCCAGCATTCATTTCGACCCCCCCCCCCCCCCCCCCCCCCAAAAAAAAACAAAAAAAAAACACAAATAAAACTTAAAGAAAACAAAAAGTGTGCCAGTAAACGTTACCAACAAACAACAAAAACAAAAAATAGCAACAAACATACTGTATTTACCCTCTTGTCAAGGCATCTTGTAAACATTTTGGTAATAGGCACAAATTTTTATGATAATCATAGATGAAGTGGAGCATTTTTTTTTTTTTTTTTTGACCAGTCAAGGATGTGAAAAGGAAGCAAGAATTTCAAAAAAGATTCTGCCATTGCTGCATTTTACTTGCTACAACAAGTGCTGCTTTCATTTTCTCTGTGGCGCAATCAGCTAAGAACATTTGTCAAAAATATTCTAGTATGTGCAGAGTTTGAGACCATTCACTTTTGGCCTTTAATGAATACCCTCATGCAAAAGGGGTTCATTTGTTTTTAGCATGATCACTGCAAAATAAGAATTCGTCTTCAACCTCTTGTACTAGCACAGTTGAGTTGAAGTGAGTGTCATGCTTTTATTATTATTTTTTTATATACACCAAAACAGGTTATTTGATGTTACTTTGCTGTAGCATAAGGATACAAAATGATAAAAGGTGTTCATTTATTTTATGCTTTTTTACGTGACACAGGATCATGAACGGAAAAGGTTTAATTTGCCTTGTCGAATAATGAATTACATACTGGTATTTTTAGACTTTCTTAGTCAGAAAACCTCATATAAGCTAATATTTGCTTCTTTCAAATACCATACCTGTAACTTGTAAATGTTTCTTCAAGGAAGGAGACTTAAATGATAAAATAGTATTTTTATGTAGTATTTATGTTTCATAATAATTATATTGAACATGAATGTTTGTTCACATCTTGTTATGAATTACAACTCAAGGTTTCAGTCCTTTTATTAATTTGCAAAGAGTCCTTACGCTTTTAAATTTTATACAGACTTTATTGAATTTCAAAATGACATAAAACCTAAGATGCCTAATCATGTTATGTTTTTGTATGGAAAGTGAAAATTGACAATTCATTTAGACATACGACAAACCCTTTCATTTCAGCACTGAGTGAATGACAGATGCTTCTCACTCTTTATTTCATTGTCTGTGATACATTATGAAGTATATTCTTGCATGTTTTGTTATTGATTTTTGCATGGTACCTTTAACAATAACCATCCAGACTTGATACTCTACCTGATGGAAAGACATTGGGAGATTGCCTGAAAAACGTTATAGTGGGTCTTTTGGACATGAAATCAACTCTGTTAAACAACCCTAGACTACATTATCTTTATCCAAATCATCATGTAGCCAATCATATTCAAATCTGTCATTCCTCCCTTTTTGTGTTTAGTAATCAAACAAACAGCTTTGAGAGTTGTAAGCATGCATCTTAAATCTTAGTTTTACAGTTCATATATATTTGTAAAACTTTTAAATGTATGAATTAATACTTGTTGAGAGGTGATTGTGGAACCAGGTATTAAAGTTTGAAATCTCTTTGATCTGTCTTGTTACCTTGAGTCTACCTCAAAGAAAATTTTCTTCGCGTTTTAAAAAATATACAATTTTGCTGCCCCTCTTCATTAATCTACGTGTTATTTTTACTTTTAGTTCTCAGGCATTTCCAATTTCAAGAAGTCTGATAAAATTATTCGTATGAAAAAAAAGAAAGAAAATGAAGCAGCACAATTTGAGATTCTCTCTGCTCCTGTATCTGATCTAAGGAGAGGACCATATCCTCGACCAGTAATCAGATATCATGATGTTTATTCTATAGACAGGTCTCATTTGTAGATTGGGCCATGTAAAATATTATTTGATATGAGAAAAAGCTTAACAAGTCAATTTTTTATTGAGAGAAAAAAATAATAATTGAAAAACAATTGAACAATCAAATGTCTATGTCCAGTCTTGTGTTATGCTTGTACATAAATAAAGATAGCCAAGATTAAAAACAACTTTAAAAATGAGACATGTGATTCTATGATCATAAAATTCTGATTCATGAGAAATTAGGCAAACTTATTTGTTTTCAACTCTACGGCATCCTTCATGTTAAGTGGTACAATCTGTACACTTCAGTCTTCTTATCAATATTGGATTGATTGGTTATTATAATGCATAATAACACCATAGACAGAAACTTATAATAATCTAAAAATAACGTGCTATATTTTATACAGTGTGCTTTTATAATGCCAACCTTTCATGCAAATATAATTTCTTATGGTAGGTACCATAATCATGTCGGGTCCTCAAGTTGAATTGAAAAGTTGTTTCCATTTTGGAATTTATCTCATCCAGACGTCTATTCAGAGTACCTGGTTTCATTGTTAGAGGCCTGGATTGGAGTTTTTTCATAGAACAAGAAAAGCACCTTACTATGGTACCCGGATGCCAACCCCAATGAATTTGGTTGGAGACTTCCAAGACATCAGCAGGTCTGACCATAAGCTCAGTCCCAACTTTTCATACTTTCAAATGTTACTATGTAGAAATTCTATGTAGAATGAAAAATGATCTGGGTAAGGGAGAATGGATTTTTCATTCACCCTGAAAATTTTGGGTAGCCTCCCTAAAATTCATCACAAGGGCTTTTGGCATATCTGATATCTTTAATTTGTGACCCAGTAGATTTAGTGTTTCTTTTTGAAACGAGTATGTGTAGATAATACAAATATGCATAGGAAAATTGAATACACATGTATTTGAATGATGATTATTTTAATTTGGAATATTCTTGTCTGAACTAGCAACAATCGAAACATGTTGGTTTGTTTATTGCCTTCATTGTAGTTTTACTTCAAGTACATCAACCTTCAATATGTATGAGAAGCTAAATTATAAAATAAGATTTTTGTTTCCTTCTTTGAGTTTTCTTTCTTGTTGTATTTTCTCCATTTTCTTTTTTCTTCTTTTTTTTTCTATTTTTTTTTTTGTGTGTGTTAAATCTTCACTGTGTTGCCTTCTTCTTTCTGCTGATGTACAGAGAAGTGCCTTTAGTGTTTTAATTTGAGGACTTTCCACTCTTGTAGCCATCTGTTTATGGTGACCCCGTGCATGCTGGTTCTTCTGGTTCTCACATTTACGTTCGTTTAGAAAATTATCGTTTTGGTCTGAGACACAGTGGGAATGTTACAGAAAAAGAATTCAGCTTGGCATAATTTCCTTAGAAATGAAGTTATTAAACCAAACATTTAAATACTCTATGCATCAGAACCTTTTTATTGTTTTAAAAACATTTTTGCCCCTGGCACATTTTACTAGATCTATCTTGCTATGAAGAGTACCATGTCTCCTTTTAATAGTTATATTCATTGGTCTATGTTAAGTCACTTAAAAACTGGTTATTTAGGCCTCTGATATAGACTTGTTTCTTTTTGTTATCCACATACACATATAATACATTTTTATGTTAGTTTTATTTTGTTTTAAACAAGTTTTTTGTTATTTTTTACTTGTTTTGTTTAAATTACTGCCTTTAATTTCTTTCCCTCCTCAAACCCCATTTCAAACTTAAGTTGAATACATAATGTCACATTTGAATTGATATTTGTGATGAAGGGAAAAATGCAAGGTACTTTTATTCATATTCTAAATAACTTTTACAAGAAATTTTAGACTCCAGTATTGGTCAAACAAAAGCCTACAATTTTGTAGGCTGCATTGTCATAATCTGTACAATTTGAAACTTATTTTATATTTGTCGTGTTAAATTAAAACGTCTAATAAGAGTACTGAATCACAAGACTGTTTTGGATACAGTTGGACTCTTCCAACAATCTTATTTTGTATTATAATATGAAATGATGAATACACTTTCACTCATATTGTTGTTAACTTACTGCTATGTCATGCAGGCTCCACAAATCACTATTTGCCATTATTTTCCTGAAAACGTTTCTTTCTTTTATTTATTCATTCTTTTTTTAACACTTCATAGTTTGTCTTTGCTTTTCATTAATTCTACACAATCATTTCATTTATCAGACCTGTAATTTGTTAAAACTATCAGATAGCATGTAATTCAGTTTATAAAATCATATTCATTTGCCATGTTAAAAAAAAAAAGAAGGTGTGGTTCATTGTGGTCTACAAAATGTGTCTACATGGAATTAGAGTATGTAAGAAATTATACCTTCACTACAGTAAAATCATATGAAGCATTATTTTATATCAACTTATGTAAACACTGCTTTCTGTCTTCTGGGTATAGTCATATTGCATTTGATGTTAATTTACAGTACAATATATTATGAATTTACAATACAATATATTATGCCATAATGTATAATGCAAATCGTATCAAGTTTTTATTGTTGGCCTTTTTTCACCTTTGCTTTTGTACGTTTTCTCCCATGTCATACACTATACTGCTTATTCTTTTACTTGTTACTTGATGTGAGAAATAAACAAGGATATAGGCTCATTTCACATAAACATCTGATACCCACTTCTTTTTTTGTTTTTGTATTCTTTTTATTTTACTCATTTGTTGGTTCTGTTTGGTTCCAGTTGTTTTTTGTTTTGTTTTTTGTTTGTTTGTTTTTTGTGTTTTTTTTGGTCAAAGTCATATTTTGTTGTGGGTGATACATAAAATGCAATAAATTAACATTGACCTAAAATTACAGGAAATGGAACAGCATTTTACAATGTTGTATTTGAATCTTTTATTCAATTATGGTGGTGTTAAGGGAAACAAGTTTAATTGAGGGGCACTGCCGCATTACTTTTGATCAAGTCCACTGTTACCTAGAGCACTGCACTGATTAAATGAGTGGAGCAATGAATCATTAGGGTAATGATAATTAAACGTAAAATAAATTTAAATAGAATTTTATTGTCAAAATTACCGCTCAACTATTACTCAGTACTTAGTAAACATGACACAAATGGTACATGAGCAATATAACAGACACATTCAAACATAAGTATAAGCATAAAAAAAATAAAAATAAAATAAAATCCCACTCAAATCATCCCCGGAGGGCAATTGGTCATTTGATTTTTAACCGAAAACCGAGCGTCAGCCGCAAGAGCAGCGCCGCAAACGGAGGCAATTAGTGTAAATAATCTTGCCCAAGGGTTAAATCACAATGTCCCGCACAGGATTCGAACCTCCAACCTTTCGGTTGTCAGCCCAAAGCGCAACCGATTGCACCACTGTGACCACTATCATACTAGTTGGGTACCCGTTCCATGAACTGTTTAAGCTGGGTGATGAATTGCTCTAAGATGGGTGAAAAACTGAAATAAAGATTCGATTAGCATGTAAATGAAAGAAATACCTAAAGCCTGAAGAATACATACCAGACAGCTTTGTTTGAAGAACAGCATTAAAATGGGCATTATCGGATCTATAGGTAGATCTAGATCTGGGTCAGGCCTAGGCCTAGTGGTGACTATTTACACCAGAACCAACCAAAACCCCCCCAAACACCCCCCCCCCCCCCCCCCGACTTACTTGAACCTCCTGCAACCCCCCTGGAACATCCTTTCCAATTTCTATCAAAACAATAAAACACCTCTCAAACTCTTAAACACCTAAAAACATCCAGACACACACAAAAAAAGAAAAAACAAGACTCAAATGTTATAATATTGTAATTTTTGGAATGTCTTATTGACAATGAAACTGAAACTCAATTCTTCGCTCATGATTTTCACTTCCTCCACTCCCCCACACAACCAACCAAATCCACCCCAAACCTCAATTATAATTATATGTCTGTTTTAGATTTAGATTTACATGTCATCTTTTCCAGAGCACCCTATCTAGATCTAGGTAGGGGATCTAGATTTAGATCTAGAAATTTTATCTTTTTCTCTTGTATGACTTGGCTACTTAATCTGGATTTGCATCTAAAAAAAGCCCTGGAATAGGGCTGACCTGAGCACAGGTCGACAATCAAAGCTGACAAATTGGCCTATACAATAAGTATTGAGTCCCAAGTAGTTGCTATAATGTTCTATCGATACCACCTTCAAATTTCAGATGACCCTATACTGCACATTTACCCATTGAAAAGGATAATTTTATCATGTTTCCAACATCTTAGACTGAAAATTTACAATTTCATCAGATTGCAATAGGGTGAATAGTGAGGATTTTATTAGTGAGCTTCATCACAAATTATTTGGTCGAGTACTCAGTATCAATGGATTCGTACGTCTCTTAACTAATTGCAGGCGCGCTTATTTGGACCTGGCTGTAATTGGTATCGCATAGATTTTGCTTCTTTTCAAACAGTCATTGTTTTTGTTGTATAAGAGAGAGGAAATTTTTTAAATTTTATTGGGAATTTTTGATTATTGCTTTATACTGTGTGCAAGTCTTATTGTTTGGGATATTAGTGGTTGTAGTGCAATAAATTGGTAAAAAATGAATGTTTTTGTGAAAAGAAACTTTTTTCTCATGCCTAAACAACGGTCAGATACCTCTTTATAATGAATTACAACCTCATGAACTGCAAAAATTAAACAGTTATATCTATTATTTAGATCTAAGATCGAAAATTCTTGATCTAGAAAATCTAAATCTACATTGCCTAGCGCAATGCGCTAGATTAGATCTACAGATACATTGGATCTAGGCCTAGTGCTGGAATGTTTACAATTTTCGGTCCGTTCCCTTAGTATATAAAAAGTTGATAATTAGCATTTAAAAGTGTACAAACCATGGTGTAAAAGATATATCAATTTTGCTTTCTGTCCTCTTGCAGTGGAATGTCGCATAGGTTATATATGAAAAAAAAAATCATAAAACAGTGTCAACACTAGCGAGGCCTGTCGGACACCCGCTGCCGACGCGCCTGCAATGAGTTAATCTATGAGTTCTTGATAGTACCTAAGATTGTACTCAGCCATAGGGGCCTATCTTTTAAGGGGTCTGATAATCCTAAAAATATGGATGGATAACACTTGGACTTATTATGAAACAAAAAAGTACCAAAAAATAGAACAACAGTGAATATTGAATTGTAAATAAACAAAAATACACATCAAGCATAGATAATGTGCCCCCAAAAATTTGAAGTCTGGGAGTTCAGTGATTGTGGAGTTTAAGGAGGTGCATATTTCACAGCTCTCAATTATATATATGGTATAGATATGTACCTTCTAAACTACATGTTTACAATTATCACAGTTAATTTGGTTGTCTCTCTCCCACCCTCCACCAATTAATGGAACAGTACCATCTCTTCTAGTTTAAGTACCATTGGTGATCAAATCACAACACTCACATCCCAAAAGTATATATATTTTATCTGTAGTATAAATGGACATTGAGTGGTATGGACTGGCTTAGTCTTAGTCTTTGACTCAATAATAGCTGACAAACTCAGCTGAGTATTCTTGTCAAAGCGCCTACAGCAATTCTCTCTAGAATTTTGATTAATATATTAATATTGAACATTTAAGTTTCTGCTTAAAATCTTCCATATCTTTCCTGCATTTTACATTAGTTCATATAACTCCTGCGTGATCTTGACCTGTCGCAGATCGTGTCTTAAACTTTTAATAGAATGTATGCATTCTTTTTCAAAGTGTATTGAGTCATTATATCTTCTTCTTAGGTCACCTTTTTCCTTTGGTTGAGAATTGAGGTGAATAGTGTAAAATGACTTTATTTTCTGCTTCATAGTATAAAGAGTGATGAAGTCATAGATCTTCTTGAATCTGTCAGACTTTCATGAAATTTGGCCATAAGCTTTCTTGTGAATATAGTCGTCAAAAAGGTGGCAATATCTGGCCAGGAAGGTTGATTGGATGGAGTCGCTGTCTTTGATACGTTTCAAGACCTTTGACCCTTGCTCATGATAATCCACAAGATCATAATATGGAAATAGTCTGCCAAAAAGAAAATAGGAAACAGAACAATCAACATTAATTACTGACACATAGCAATGTTTTTATCTTCATAAGATATGAATCCCAGTCTTCTTAAAACACGTCAATCCCTTCACCCTATACAGATTAGATCTGCCACTTTTTGAATAGCATGCCAGTCTATTGCAGAATAGAGTGCTCACCGCTTATAAGAACGCCACTTATAAGAACATGTCGGTTATAAGAACGTTTTTCTGCCTTGCAGAATACTTTTCGATTAAAATTTATTTCAATCGGTTATAAGAATGCAACATTGGATATAAGAACACCTGGTGACAGCTGTTTCCTCTGTAAAACCTCTTTCAATAAAATCAAAATGTAGCAATTTTGTTCCAAAGTTGAAAATTCCTTATGAAGGCACCTGAACACAAGAACACGTACGGCATTTTGACGCTCTATTATACTAAGCAATAATGTAACAGTAGTCTGTAACCCCCAACTCTACCTCTCACCCTTGCTAGCATAAGCTAGTGATGACATCAGACGAGACGATTGCCGACTTGTCAATCGGCACCTGTGTCTGAATCCCATGCATTCTTTGATGAGGACAAATACACAGCCAGCAGCAAGGGAAAAAGCAATAAACAAGCGACGAGGTGTACGGATGGGTCGGATAGACGACTGGTCAGACCATTGCCCATTGTTTGGTCAGTTTTGGGATACGCTTACATGTGAATTATGGGGTGGGAATGTGTATGTGCACAACCAAATCAGTATTCATGCCCACAGCCTCTCAGGCATATAATGATAGTATAGTTTCACACAAGCCAGGTGCTTCACTCAACACAGTGAAAATGGTATTCTGCATCTGCATCTGCCGTTTAATGTCTGCCTTCATTATTGAAGATTCTGACATAATCCAGTGATTCTAGATCGAAACTTCCTACACAGTGGCTAAGGACATATTGTTTTGTGATTTGTAGGCTGAAAGAAGGTGTGTGAATTTCTCCAGATTTTCCG
>JBCJKF010032210.1:0-17422 GCA_039654545.1 Plocamopherus ceylonicus
CTCTCTCTCTCTCTCTCTCTCTCTCTCTCTCCCCCTCTCTCTCTCCCCCCCTTCTCTCCCTCTTCCTCCTCTCTCTTTCAGAAGGGAGGTAGAGAAAAGAATATATAATATTTAAATATTGTTTCCCCCATCCTTGCAGGTTTTAAGTAATTGATTGATTTTCAGAGAATCTGTTAAAAAAAGAAAAGAGGCCTTTTCATGACTTTTGCAAAGCATTTGTTACCATTAGCATAGTGAATTCTCACCTAATAACCATGGTTGCATTGATGTTATGTTGATATTTTATGGACAGCTTCCAGGTTTGATGTGGTTTGCTTTCATTGTTATCATTGTTAGGCCCTATTATTATTATTATTATTATTTATTAAATTATTATTATAATCATTATTATTATTTATTATTATTATATTATTATTATTATTATCATCATCATTATTAATTATTTTACATCATCATCATTATTACTTTATTTGATGTTATCATTGTCATTCTTATCACTTAAATGTATAATTGTTTTTGTTGTTTGTTGTTATTTTTATTATATATTTCATGATTTTCATTCGTGTGTAAACTTGAAAAGTGGTCTGTTGTTGCCTGCTGACCAGATCTGACATCAACTGTCTCAGCTGTCCTTGTGATCTTTTAAGTCTTGCGTTTACATTCTCTCTGGGTTTTCTGTGCCATTCTTGGATTTGAACTTTGAGATTGGAGTTTTATGCATTGGCATTAGATATATATATTTGTTCAGTGCAGGCTGTTGTAATTGTTCAACCTTTGAATCGTTTAGCATTTCTCGAGAAATACAGATTCATTGCTTTGTATAGTAGCAGCTCAGCTACATCATACATCTATGTAATTTAATGTTTCTCCTTAATCTTGAATTTTGTGCTAAAAAAAGGTGCTATCTGCTGTCTGTGATGAGTTTTTGGAGATGTTCTGACTGAGTATCGGGTATTCAAAGCTACTGTCTAGTTTCTATGGAAGGCTTCCATTTAATCAGTTACCTTATTATGCAGGATTTGTGACCCTTTTCCTCTTCCTCAGAAACACCTGGTTCCTCACTCTATTATGTTTGGATGTAAAGGCTTTTGTTGGAAAGCATGCTAACAGAAAAGAGGGCTTAAATTTTATCTTTTGTATGGGAATTCCCACCCCCTTGAAGGAAAGGGGTACTCTTGCCACGGCCTTGACCTTACAAATGTATGGGTTTCATGCATCAGTAAGGTGTATCCACTCATCATAGTGCAGGCAATGAGAATGACCTAAATTTGCATGAATTGAAAGATAAAATGTTAAGAAAATAGGTCACCGTACTCTTGCCCGTGGCCTTGACTTATCAAAAGAAAAGTAAGGTTTCTGTGCTTGTGTGTTCTCCTCTTTCCCAAAATACGAGTGTGACCGGTAGTGAACAAAAAAAAAGTTTGATTACCTAATTTTTCTGGTTATATGATAGATGTGCATATATTATATATATAATAGGCCTGTGTATTTTTATCGAATCAATCACACCGCTATGATCATTCCGTTTCCCCCCCCCCCCCTTCCCACACACACATCTAGCAACTTTACAACAACAAAAACCCAATTATGCAAACCAAAAAAACCCAACTCAAAGGCAGAAAACAAACAACAAATGAACTGAAAAGAAACAACTCGAAAGAGCAAAATAATTTTCAAGAGATTAACAAAACAAAAAACAGAAAAACCCCAATTGAAAGCAAAAGAAATGAGTAATAAAAAAGCACAAAAACAAAAATAAAAAGAAACCCAAACAAATGCCCAAACTGAAAACAAACGGCAATAAAAGAAAGACTCAAAAAAAAAAAAAAAAACAAAAAGGAAAAAAAGAAAACCAAGTCTCCCCCCCCCCCCCCCTCAAAAAAAGGTCTAAAAAATCACTAACAATTGATATACTCTATATAAAACAACAACACTGTTCATAGTCCTCAAGACTCTCTGCACAGTGCTTCCAAGAGCATTAACAAGCACACAGAAAATGCTTTAGTGCTGACATTAAAATATGTTTCAAATATTTACTCATCGCTTCAACATGTCTGTGTCTAACTTTGGCTTGTCGCCTTGGGATAATGTCTAGGTCAGCTCAGAAACAAAGAGATAAAGAAAAAAACAAAAAACAAACTAAAATAAAACAAAGCAAAAACTGCTAAGCACAGTGGAAACGATCCCTTTTTGTGGACAGGCTAGAACTGGAAATATATCTTCTTGTTTAATAAGGGATGAGAGAATGTGGGTGTCCCACTTTGTTCCAGTGTGCTGGTATCAAACGAAGGGCAGTGGCAACTCCTCCCGTGTTTATGGAGGGAGTTTACTTGTTATGGAAAGGCAGAGGCCCTGGCTTTGTCTCCCGCTGGCGGCCCTGCCCCTGCTTGTCGGTGTTTGCCAACCGGTCAACTGTTGTTTCGCATGCGGGGCCAAAGGCAAAGAAACTGTTTGTTTTGTCAGGACGAGGGCCTGGCCAGCTTGATCAAAAATGTCTCAGTTCTATTTCTCTTCACCCAGCTTTGTTTCTCAAGGTTTTAGGCGACAGCTAAATTTAGGCGTTTGCAGCTAAATTTAAATATCTCAGCTGGCTAAATTTAACTGTCACCTCTTTATGAGAATCATTGTTCTCTTTCATGGTGTTTTTGTTTGCCCAGTTAGTGGTGTTTGTTGTCCTTTCCTTTTCTCTTGGTCAATTCCGAAGGGCAGTGATCATTGAATCCAGGTCAAGTTCTTGCCCTGGTCGTGTTCATTTTGGGGATTCTGCCCCGTTGTTTGTCACAGTTGATTTTTCCTTGAGGCGAGCAAGAACTCCTGCGTAATGAGAGGAGGTTTTTATTCTTTCTGAACTTTGTCAGATAATACTTCCATTTTCCTGGAACCTTACTGCTCACACACTTATTCATGGTATTGTTATTTTACTTTGCAGTGTTCTTTGTTTTGTTTATTTATGTGTCAAGACAATAAATATGATATGAACGCGGCATCATATTAGTAGATAATTGGTCAGAAGTGAGGTTTTAGTCAAAATTATCAATATTGCCAGGATTATTTTTTCAATGTTTTCAATTCAATCCAATCCAATCCATACTGTTGCTGCTTCATGGCTTGAAAATAATCGCGACAATGCCTAGCGAGAGTGGACGGACTGACGTTGATATAGATTTACATTGATTTGAAGTTTCAGTTGTTGTTTGGTCGAAAAAGAAAATTGTTTTGATCTGAATGTCAGAATTACACTAAGTGAGTTATGATTTCAGAAAATCTCAGTGACATGTTTGACTGGGTCTTTCCTCTTGTCCCCATTTAGCACGAAATGTCATTGGCCATATATCATTTATGATTTTTATGGAAAAGTTTTTTGTTTTTGTTTCTGATTGTGAAACTTTTTGTTTATTTATTTTGTCTTTATGCCGTTATCTATTCTTTCAATTTTAAAATGGATTGTGAACTGTAAGCGTTATCGTGAAATAGTTATTTTTATCTTTTGCCCCTTAACACTCTGTTATATTTAGGGAACTAGATAGATAACGCAAGCTTCATGTTGCAATTTGGTCTCAGAGTATACTTATCAGATTAAAAGGTAAACAGTGTGTGTGTCTCTCTGTCTCTCTTTCTTTTTTAGGAAACATAATGAGTGCACTATCTTAGTCCTGTCCTAGTTACCTGCAGTTTTGAGTTTTGTGACACAAAACATTATCTTCATGACCTCTTCAGTAACCTTACTTTTTAAATCTAAGTCGTCTTATCTTACATAGTAGTTTTTCATTATAAAGTAAACACACATGATGTTCAGCCTGTTTGACTCAAGATTTGTGATATAACACATAATAAACATGAGTAGGCCTATAACTTTTGGTTATTTTGTTCGAGGATTCTGTATTTCGTACTAAACCTGTGCTATCAAATCAAATTATAAATATATTTTGTGCTCAATCCTGATTACCAATTTTTTATATCATTTCATGGATATGAAATTCGTTTTTTTCAAAGGATGTTTGTTTCTTCCTTTTTTGAAAAGTTCTTTGATTTTTGATTGTGTTTGAGATTTTATGATAGCAAAGTATTATTATTAGTAATGAGAATGAAGACGGGTTTATAACTGTTAGTGAGCATTGTTATATTGCATGGGCATGGAATATTTCTCTTTTGTTATTTATCTTTTCATCTCATTTACAACGATTCTTCCCTTCCTTGTAAATGTTGGCTTTCCAGTCTATCGCTCTTCCTTCACAAGTCCATCAGAGATCACCATCACCTTAGGTCAATAGTCTTTCTGCCGTTTTAATAAAGTTACATCTCTATTGAGACGCTCTGTAAATATCAAGTGTTCATACATGATGTGAATGTATTATTCAACAGGATTCTCCTGAGACTAACCCAGATAAGGGCAATCTGAAACAAGAAAGATTGCACAGATGCTATCTCTTTACCCCTTTATATTTCTTTTACACAGTTGCAGAGATGTGCTTATGTATAACTATTCACATTTTACTTTTCCATTTGTCCTCTTCCAACAGATGGCTGCAGTCCTGACCCCATACACTCCCAGTTTGAATTTCAAAATCAAAATGGAGCCAACAGAGCCTGAGGTTTGCTCATCGTCGTCGGGTCTTTTCAGAGATTTGAAACTTAAACGCAAAAGAGTGCATGACCTTTTAAACTATACTGAATCAGACATGGCAGCCCAGCTGGGATATTCGGATATCGCGGAATGCGACCAGCAGAGCGATGCCAGTTCAGGCAGTGGGGACAGTGCTTATGTTTCAGACAGAACCTCAGATTTTGACACTGGTCCTCCTTGTAAGAAATCGTTTCCGAATGGACAGATTGAGGAAAAGGCCGAAAAGGAGGAGAGGACAGAAAATTTTGAGAAATTCACAAAACTGTTGTATCATGATGTTAAAACCTCTTTGTCATCATCTACCTCATCTGTTTCTACTGTATCGTCATCTTCCTCGTATCCTGTCTCAAGCCCATCATCTGAAGCGACTAAACTTCTCCCCATGTCAACTGCTGCTCTCTCCCCAATGGCTGTGACCCTTGCATCTGTTGCATCATCTCCTTATTCTGCTGTTCAGATTCCGATAAATTCCACGCCCCAGGCGGAAAAAGCTGGCATCAGGGAAGATAAAATTCTCCCATCCTCCACGTCTACCGCTTCGTCAATGAAACCTGGGACACCCCCTACTGCGGTGCAGAACCCGATGTTTCTTAGCTGCTCCTCGGGGTACCTAATGCAGCTTTCAGGGGGCTTCACTGCGCACCCTCCCAATGGCATGAAGATCATCCCCATGATGGGAATCTCCACCCCGGGTATCTTTCAGACTATGCCCGCACCCATGTTCATCGCCACTCCAGGCGAGGGGTATCTGGTCTCCGGCTCGGGAAGCACCCCTCTGTCTCCTGGCACCCCCATCGTCACCTACCCAACCCTAGACGGAGCCAAGGCGGTGCATGCAGAAGACGTTTTGAAAGTGGACAAGTCTCATGTCAATCTTGCCGATAAGCCAGAGCGCTTACCTACCGTCAACATGCCAAGTCCAAATTTCAAACAGCCGAAGAGAGAGGACACTCGTTTTGAGAAGGACAATGAGTTCATTTCTCATTACACGAATGGTACCTTTGTGTACCGCGGACATTTAGCAGAAAATCCCCATAATTTGAAACCGGCGGTTGAGAAATCACCTTTCTCCGAGGCTACTAAGCATGAGGACTCAGATGGTGAGGAGCCCATGGTTTGTGCAATCTGCAATGATAAAGCCACTGGTCTTCATTATGGTATCATCACTTGTGAAGGGTGAGTAGAAGAAGAGAAAAGATTAATCTTTAAATCATTTTGCACTATAATTTCTGTTCTGTCTGAATGAATCCCGATTGTCTTACTAAATAATTACATGTGTCCTTACTCCAAGAGTAATTTTTGTTTTTGGTTTTTTATGTTGTTTTTGTTCGTTATTGTTCTGATTTGTTTCATTTTTGTGTGTTTTTTCTTTGTTCTTTTTTGTTATTTGTTTTTGTTTTATCTTGAATGAAATTCTTCATCTGCTTTTGCTTTTGATTTTTAGTTAGAATTGGTATGTATGTCAATATAAAAGTCATACATTTTTATATGTGAGGGATCTCGTTTTTTTTCTTCTAAATTTCATCCTAAAGAATGATATATATGACATAATGTTGAAACAAAAAGTAAAGCACACACAACATAAAAACTTTTTGATTTGATTTTTAACACATTATTTGTATTGTAATTTTTGGTGACCACATAACGTTACAAAATTGAAATTTTACTGTTTGCATTACTGTAACTGAAATATTTATGTCAATATATTTACATTTTTGTACTTAAGACCCAGATGAATCAATACACAATGTTTCTGTCTGAGTTAAATCTCTATATATAATATTTAGCTCCCTCAATCTCAAATGATGCAATCACAGAGAAAATTTACATTGTTTAGTGATTTCAATTATTTTGGAATTGCATTATAACTTGACCAGCTTCTTTGTAATTATGATTTATCAAATTTGTCTTACTTTCTACCGATCTTGTTTTCCTTTCCCTTTGATGGAAAATTTCCATCCATAGTGTTTCAAAGAAATCTAGAATTGCATCTTGGATACTTCTTGAGATATCAGTTTGACTACTAGAGTCGTGCACTTTTTAATTTATTGACTTTTAACCTGATATAGATATGAAATATATTTAATACATGTGACAATGTTGAAACCCCCTACACCAATAATTGCGTTGCTGAGTAAAGCACAGCATTTGTCCCATGCTCAGCTTTAATCCTCAGTGGAGTAACATCTTTTTTTCTTTTTGATTTTTATCATTATAATTAAATTTCCTCTTTTTGCATCTGTAATTATTCCAAACGAGTCCCATTGAATTGTTCAGAGACATTGTGTTGGATGATATATTTCATTGTTCTGTGCACAGTATGCTTCCAATAAATCCATGATATCAATCAAGTTTCAAGCATTTTCTCTAGCATACTAAGCATAATGATTACCTCTTATATATTCCTTGACAGATGTAAGGGATTCTTCAAACGTACTGTTCAGAATAAACGAGTGTACACATGCGTTTCTGATGGAAACTGTGAAATTAACAAGGCCCAAAGGAATAGATGCCAGTATTGTCGCTTCAAAAAGTGTCTTAAAATGGGAATGGTTCTTGCTGGTAAGTTGTTTTGAAGAGTGATATATATATAATGTTATTTCATCATGAAAATCATTTGTGGCTCCTTTTTATGTCAATGTTCAATGCACTGCCATTTGTGCTTGATAAAATGGAATTTAGACAAAAAATTCAGTTGAGATAAAATTTAGTCTTTTTTTTTACAATTGCAAAAATATGGCTATGACCAAATTATTTTTTAAATTGAGTCATTAATGTTAATAAGATATGAATTGACACAGCTCAATAATAAGACATTTGTTTAATTTTGTTTTGTTTTTTAGGTGTGGTTTTTTTTTTTTTGTGTTTTTGTTTTTTTTTTTAGATTTCAAAGGCATTTATGTTCAATAAATCATGCATTTCTTTAATTTCCTTTCAGCTGTACGTGAAGATCGCATGCCAGGTGGACGCAATTCCGGTGCTGTCTACAACTTGTACAAGGTAAGCATTAAATTAAATGCTCATTTCATAGTACATATCTATCCTAACACATACTCTGATGACTCACTGGCTGCCTTTTTTATTTTTATTTTTATTTTAACACAATTTTTAGAGGTTGATGACGAAATTGAGTATTAAAATTTGGTGCTATAATAGGATTGAAATGGGTTTTTTTTTATATGTTAGAGGTTTGCGTTGTTTTTTAATGATAATAATAATGATAATCTTATTATTGTTGTTGTTTTTTTTTTTAGTATTTCCAATGTTAATGACTTGATTTTTGTTATTTTACTTTTTCATTAATTGTTGTGATCTTCTTTTCAGGTTAAGTACAAGAAACACAAGCGCCGTGATGCAGACAAAATCTCAAAACAACACTTTTCCTTGCCCTCTTGCAAACTGGAGATGCCGGACGTCATCCCAGGTTATCCAGGGGAGAACTTCCCATCCTCCGACTCGGCGTACGACTCCAGCACTGACTGCGCTAGTGATGTCATGTCTGTCACCTCCGGCAAATCATTGGGAGGGTACCACCCTCATTATTACCCGGCTTTGTCGCACCACATGAGCAATCTGCAAGAAAATAGACCACACCCGGCGACAAGGCCAACTCATCAGTGTTTGTCCCCCAACATTCACGCCACCAACATGCCTGATCACAAGCCCGAGCCGATCTCTCTGCCGGGATACCATTCAAGTGCGGTTTTGACATCTTCCGCTGTCACCACCAGCAGTTGTCCGAGATCCTTCGCATATCACAGTGATCAGCTGAGCTTGAAAATCCCGTCTCCCGGCAGCGGTTTGGCCGGTCAGGGCATGTCCAGCGTACCTCCACCCTCGCCGTACGAGAAACCGCCTTTGCTGTCACACTGTTCAAATGCGTCACCATCGCCCACTCGAAGTTTACCATGCAGCCTGCAGTACCCCCAGCTGTCACCGTCTGTATCTCAGTCACTGGCGGTGCCACACAGTATACCCTCCCAGGTGTCACCCCTGAGCTTGATCAAAGCACCGCGTTCGCCAGTTGAACCCTGTCACGACCTCTCACCTCAACTGGTGGCGTCCTCCAGAGGCATTGCTGGTTGGAAGCAGCAGGACAGTCATTCTCATTACTCCTCTAAGTCACATGACCTCATCTATTCAACTCATGACCACAAGGCACAGAAGACAACAAAGGCAGATCCAAGACAGTCACCCCCAATTATCTACCTACAGACCGAACAGAATCCAGCAACCTGCTCTACGTCCCCTCAAGTTTCACTGGGGCGTAGCGAAGCCAGAGGCATCAAGTACTACAACTCAATGGCAACCATGAACGCTAGACGGCTCAGCGGCCAGGAAGAACTCGCCACCGGCAGAGATTATAGTAAGGTCCTGTCGCGGTCGAACTCAAACACAAAAGACGGCATCGCAAGCTTGCACGGCGACACGACCACCACCACATCCTCTGGTGGCCACACCTGGCTGTCAACGCCGAGGTATCCCCCACCGTCAAATCCTGCCAAGCCCAGCGTTGGTCTGTCAATGCCTCAAACTCAAAACACTTTTAAAAACCCGCTGCCAAAAACCCACTCTGCCTATTCATCATCTATGTCAATATCCACATCCACCTCCTCCTCCTCCTCCTCCTCCTCCTCGTCATCCTCGTCCTTACCGTCATCTGATCTCCCACATTTCTACACGTCAGCGTCCTCACTCATATCGGACCTGTCTAGGAATAGCTGCCTTCTCAGCATAGCAGAGGACTACCACATCGACCAATTCACAGGAGAGGAGGAAGCAGTAGCCAAGGCCCTGTGTCATATTGGTGACGATATCGTAATGAGATTTGTTCAGTGGATGAAACAGCTTCCATTTTACAGGTAAGATTAATCCTTCCTCACTTTCAGACCCCTAGCAAATGAGTCTTTATGGAGCTCCTAAAATTTGTGTAATTTATTGAATTTCTCCTAGAAAATGACAGAATGTCTCCATCTGTCTGCACATCTTTCTCTGTCTTATTCTGCCGGCCTGCCCATTCCTTTTCTCTTTCTCCATGCCTCAATCCCTTTTTCCCCTGCCCTCTTATCTTTATGGAATTTTTGGGCTTGATATTAGTTTGCTCTTCCTTCTTTCAGTTATGAGGAGAGGGAATATAATCGAGTGTTTAGCAGCCATTCTACAAGTAAAAACTGGAAACCTTTTATATTAATATCTATTACCATTTACCACTCTCCTAACATTGTGCATTTTGATGCCAAATTATTGGCTGTCGTCAACACAATTTTTGTAGAAGTGGTCAGTTCTGTTGTAAGTCTTATGATAAGCGTTCTTCACTTTTGTATTTCTCACAATGAATCACCTTAGTGAATCATGAATTGTCCTCTCCTTCACCTTCATCTTGCTGTTCCCAACTTAATTATTTCTTTTTGGGTGAATTATCTATATGTAATATATAATTTATGACACTTGGTTCCTTGAAATAGGTTACTGTTTATGTTTTTCCTCATGTTCGTCATGAGAAAGCTCATGATTTTTCTCTTTAATTTCATACCAAGATTAATTAAGTCAGGCTTGCTCGCAACAAGGGATATTAGGTGTTACATAGAGGAGAGCTGAAAGCCCTAGTATTGACTAAAGGGGGTTTTAGTTTTAAGGGAGTTGTCCCACATATCAGAGGGAGAATTGCATATCTTTTTTTCTTCTTTCATTTAAATTCTTTCAAAGGATTTCAAGATTTAAAATATATGAAAATTTTTAAAAAATGACAATTTCAATTTCATGTTTGCTTTAGACAGCCCCATCTTTTAAAGTTAAAGTTGAAGGCTTGTGCTACCCATTTTTCAATTTTAAGGAAAACATGCCATAAATATGTAGATTATGAAGTCTTCCTTTTCCTTTTTTGCCCCAGTCCAAGCCATCTGTTTTCGAACAGACTGTTTTCACCCTTGCTTGACTTTTGGTGAGTTATAGTATGTTTTTTGTACCATTCCAGAGAAATCCCCAAAGACCTACAGACCAAGATCCTGATGTCCAAGTGGCATGAGCTACTGCTGCTCATCATGACGGCCTATGGGCCAGTCACCAAGCATGCCAAGAGGACGCACGCCAAGGTCACTTTTGCTGACCTCTACCGCCAGAACTTGGCGCGCATGCAGAGCTATTTGGAGAAGAGCTTTAACAAGTATTTCACCTCGGAGCAGCTGCAGGTGGAGATTGGCAGCCTCCTGGAAAAAGTGACGTCAATCATGGCCTATTTCTGGGAGCTGGGCATCACCCGTAAGGAGTTGCTGTGTTTGAAAGTCATCCTGCTCTTGAGCCACGGTGAGACTTTAATTTTTTCTATTGATTTTATTTTTATAGGGATTTTTTTTCATGATAAGTTCAATAAACAAATTAATAATTTGACAAACTACTTCTGATTAAAAAATAGAAGTAGTAGAAATTAGTAGTGGTAATAGTAAATTGTAGGATGTTCCAAGTCTCTGGGAAGACCTTTTCACCGCTCGATACGTTTCTAGCATTGGTGTCATATTTCTATGGACATTAGCATTGGTTGAACACTCCAGGCTGTAGTCGGTGGGTAAATTTTCCTCAAAAGTGTTAAGGCTTGCTTAGTCTAATGGTGTTCAAGCTTTGGGTGGAAATTACTGTCTCTGGCAGTGAATTCCTGAAAATTGTAATTCAATAAGAAAAAAAAAAAGATATTCTCATCAAAATTCATCCAATGGCAGTTCTTCATAGGATTGTGTGAATTTATGACTATTGTATGCCTATACAGTATATCTTTTTTATCCCATCAATGTGTCAAGCTTAACTGATTTGCCAAGAGTTACCTTTTTTAATGAAAAAACTGAAAAAAAAACCTCATGGGAATGTTTATGTTTTTGATAACTTTTTTCAATAAACTGTATTTGTAATTAAAAAGGTTTTGTGTCTTTTTGATTCTCAACATCTATCAAGCCAGTGTTTTGACAATTGTTTTTTTTTTTATAGAGATAGAATTCAGTTAAGAGGCCTTCTTCTCTTGTCTATGATAAATTTATTTGAAACACATAAGAATGTGTTGTATGCTAAAATGTTTTTATCCTTCAGACTTTTGAAAAATTGCTTTGATCATATCATATCATATCATATTATATCATATCATATCAAATACATAGGCCAATAGGTCGAAAACCTTTAAATGCCTGGACAACATAAACAATTAATTATAAATGGTACATCAGTCAGGGACAAATCTAAGAGCTAAAAGCTTTTATTTCAATGGTTCTTACCCTTTTTTTGTTTTTGCCCCTTTCCTTTTTTTAACTTCTTTTTTCTCCACATCTATATTGAACAGAGAATGCAGGTTTGACTCTATTGAAGTGTTTCATTTGAGATATTTTTCTTTTCTCCAGAAAGTGTTGCAGCCGACCCAAAGTTGAATCAAATTGCAAATGCTTACAAGCAGGCCTTTCAGCAGTACATCCTGGAACGTTTCCCATCAGAAGCAAATCGCTATGGAGATCTCCTCGGACAGTTCTCGAGCCTCCAGTCGGCATCAGCGCAGCTCCTTAGTAGCAAAATGATTTACATTCCTTTCTTGCTCAATGAGTGAATTTTTTTTGGAAGCCGTGAAGGTATGAACGTTGTGAAATCCTTGAAGGATAATTCCAATGATAAAACACATCAAATTTGCTGCCTTGTATAGTTTGTTGGTGTTATTGGATATCAAAACAATAGGGCAAATAAAAGAAAATAGAAGTACCATACAATGAAGTGACAATGGTCAGTAATTTATTATTAAAAAATCTTGACAGTGACTTAAAAGAGCGACATTAAATGAAAATGGTGACAATAGAAAATAACTCAATTGCTGCTTTAAATATTATTCTAACTCAATCTTATCAAGTGCCAATGTGCTATTGAAATGTAATGAAGGGGAGACGACTGCACTGTGGCATAAAACTTAAGAATGTGGATCATATCCTTGTTTATCGAGATTTCTCTATCATAAATGATGTTCATGTTTTGCCAAATTGAGATCTCATCATTAAGTATAATTCACTTCTTAATCAAAATAAAATGCATGCTATGAATCTGGTTTTTAATTTGTACAAAGCTTCTTGTATTGGTGTTGTGTATCAGTGTGATGCTGAGCTTGTGAGGTGTACTAGTGAAGTGCATATATTTATTGTAATGTAATGTAATATTATTGAAAAACAAAAAAATTAGTCTTTCCCAGGCTGTTGAATGTTAATTAAATGTACAAAATGAAATTTTAAAGTCTTTCTCATTCTCAGTTCGCCTGTGACATTTACAAAATGAGCAGACCAGCATGTGAATTTCTGTTGGTGTTTTGTTTTTGGTTGAAATGTTTACCTTGCTGATTTTTTTTTTAATTTAGTCTTTTAAAATGTTTATTCAAATCCAAATGTTGACTAGATGGTGAAGAATGTGATGGAAATGTCATTGTTCATATTGATTCATTACTTTATCCTGAGGAACCAAATGAATGAATATATATATATATATATATATATATATATATCATTCTGTTGAATTGATTGTAAATTTGGTACATCGGCACTATTCTATTATGTGTTGACCTACGGCTCTATTTCTTCTTCATTGAATTAAATTCAATTAATCTTTGGCCTGATAAAATGTGTTGTTCTGGATTTAACATTACCCAATCTCCAAATACGAAGAGAAGGTGAATAACGATTAAGAAAAGATTAGAATTAGATGTATTAAAAAGGAAAGAAGAACATATAAATGTATATATATCTATATAACAATGAGTTGATTTTCTCAAATTGATTTCATGTTAGCCTTAATTAGAGTGGACATGTCTCCTCTGTCCCCCCCCCCCCCCCCCCCTTTTTTTTTTTTTTTTTTTTTGATGAAAATAGATCTGCATTAATTGAGTGATTCCTTGTCAAGAGTTGATTATAGGTGTAATTGTCTTACTTAAAAACAAAGTCAGTCACATAATGATATCGTCACAAATTTGTTATTTTGTTCACTTGCGTGTGAAAAATATCATGCTCTAAGATTAATATTAGTGAAAATTAATACAATGTTCAACAATGTTGTAGTATACCAAACATAGTCATGGTAGTGTTTACTCTGACAGGAGATTTTTTTTTTCCGAAAAGGTACTTTCCCTAATGATTTCCTCTTTTTTTGAGGAGGGGGGGGGGGGGGGGGTCAGGTTTTGTTTGATTCATGTTCTTTGTAAATAACATTAATATATTATATTAGAAGGGCCTTATTCATTGCCTCAATAATTTAACCTCTTTGTGATTCTTATATTATGTACAATATTTGCGATAAATAATATATTTTAAAAATGTAAGTCTGCATATTTTCTTTCTTGATTAATTTAGACATGTACAAATATACCATAAAAAAAGATTGAAATTCTGTATTAACGTCTGCCTAGCCTTGCTAAGCCTTAACAGTAGCATCATTCCTTCATGTTATTAGAACATTGAAAGATGTATAATTTATAAAGAACAGAGGGTGCACAGCAAACAGGAGGACTTCCTCTTTCCTACCTATTTGATTGATTGACCTTGCTGTTGAAATTGTTGTTTTAGTGCATGTTTATGAGCAATTTTCTCATTGCCTTTGTTGTAAAAAAAACAAAATATGTTGACAAACACCCCAGTGAAAATGTATGAACAGGCATTTATTTTCCCAATGCATCGTTTCTATTTATTGGTAAATCTCTTTACAATTCATATTATGAAGACCATTTCTTGTGGTAATCAGTTTAGCTTTTGTTTTCTTTTTATTTCTACTTGTACATGTTTAGGGCAGTTCCTTTTCAAAAACATATATACAGTGCAGCATGCATTCATCGAACCTGTTGGGGCAGAGAAATAGTCCGAGGAATCTGGGATGCAAGCAATTCGGGAAAGCATTGGATGGCAATGGAATGAGCCCTAAGGGGTGTGAAAATCCTGTGGTTATGTCCCCTGCTGTCGAAAGTAGGGCAATCAACTTCAGCGAGGATCTTCTTAGTGTCACGAGTTGGAACATTTAACTTTTGTTTTCTCTGCCATTTTGCTACCTTTCTACTGGTATTGATGATTCAAAATGCAAAGAAACGCAAGTGATGCGACTGATGGAATTTATCGTGGTAAGAAGCAATCGATCTAATAACAATGGGCTGCAACTAGCTAAGGCCTGCACTTGTTTAGTGTTAGTGTGTAGTGTTATGTATCGTTGCAGGGAAACGTCAGCGACATATACGCTGCTTTCAGTCACCGGTTAGTGGGCTTTTCAGTCGATTGGTGTAGGTTTTGGCTATTTTAAGTCGCACGCAAGGCCCATGGGATTTCCAGAGTACATAGGGAAAAAATTGCTGGCACAGCTTGAGCACCAGGCAGATTGCTTGAGAATCGATTAACAGGTTGGACAATTGCATAAAAAAAAAAAGGTAAAGAAAATAGGGCTGATTATTTGGGACATAACAGCTATTTTTTAAGGAGTCCATGAATTTGACGAATGTTTGTTCTGATGACTGTGTGCTGCATCATAGTTGAAGCAAATACAAGAATTTGTCCTGATTTTTAGCTGTAGCGTGTATATTATGTTATTATAAACTTGTCATAAATAATTCAGAATTTAACAGATATGATGATTGAAATTTACAAATTCCAATTTTTGACTTGTGAATCTAAAAATGAAAGGTATTGTCTGATGTTATCGTCAAATATAATCAACTTACATAGATTATGATGCTAGTTGTAAGTTGTTTATAGTCTTCTAGAAGTAAGTAATGAGTGCAATGTCGATAAAATGAAACTGTGATAAAAACAGGTTGATTTACTAGTTCTGCCATTGCAATGAATTATGCTTATACATGTATGTGGTGATGAATTCATCCTTGTACTGCATTGAAACGTTATATATTACTACAGTATATGAAATGCTTGCTTTTTCAATACTTATTTTATCATTGTCTTTGGAGATGTTTTTTAAGTTTTATTTATTAAAAGAATTAATGTGATGGATTATGATTTTCCCTCTGTCCATTCAGTGGAATCTTAAAAAGATCGACTCTTGAGAACCAGCCTCCAGATGTGTTATCCTTAATAAACTTCATTTTTAGTCAGGAGAAAGCAGGCAACCATAGCATTTCTTAATGCAACTCATAAGAATAGTAAGGCTTGTTATACTGTTGCTTGTGCTAGCTAGACAAAGCTAGGCCCAGACTGCTGCAATGAACGCATCCTTTTTGAAATATAAACCTTCCCCCCCCCCCCCCCCAAAAAAAAAAAACAACAAACAAACCAAAAAACAAAAAAACAAACAAACAAAAAAACCCACCAAAAACAAACTAGCATCACCCTGTTGTTAAAAATAAAGGTTCCGTTATCTAATACATTGCCTCTTCACAAAATTCTATACGATAAAGTTGGCTTGGTTCTTTGGATTATTCAAAAATAATTTTTAAACATGCAATATAAAAAGATGATAAAAAGGGAACAGAAGGAAAAGTTTATTTTAATTATAGTTTATAGGAGAATTTTATCTTAGGAAAACTCCAATGTATAAGTATAAGGTTCGTTATAATGTAGACTGATTATGATGAGAGTCTCAGAAATTCCATTTCTCAGCAACCTCAGAGAATCTCGTATCTTATTCCTTTCCCCCCTTTGGGGCTCATCCTTGTTTTTAGTGTCTTGAATTTTTATTCATTTGTTAATTAAATTATTGAAGGTATATGTATATTGAATTGATTCATCAATGATATCTTTTTTACATGCATGTTGTACATTCATTTTGTTTGTCATATTGTTACTTTTGTTGATTTCCTGTCTTATTACCTTGATGTCCGTCTTTTGTTTTTTGGGTTTGTTTAATTTTTTGTTGTTTTTTTTTCCCCAAATATTTATTTTCTTGTTGAGAAATAAAAGAACTTGTCTCCAGTAATTTCCTTTCTTGCTTTCTCTTTTTTATCTGGATGATATGTGTATATATATGTATGAGTGGGAGACGTGATTTAATCTAATAATAATAATAAAAAAAAACAGTAGATTTTCCATACAGGAACGAGGGTTAACAGGATTCTTCCCTCAACAGGAACTGACAGCATTTGAGGACAAAATACATATTTTAAAAAATTAGGTAAATGTATACAGAATACAAATGAATACACTTATATGTACAAACAATAAACTTTAAATAATATTCAGTTGATTTTTAATTTGAATAATAGGAAATAGCAAACATATAAATGTAATAGTAAATAAAAATACATTTGTGAACAGCAATAAAAATTTATCAACAATTTTTCAATAGCTTTTCATCTTAATATTCAAGAAAGGAATTTTTTTTTCGCAATATGCAACATGAACATCAAGTGAGTACATGTTTGGAAAATATATCCATAGGCATTCAAAGTGTGCAAGAAAAAAAAAGATTAATGAGAAATTTGACAAAAGATACTGCAAGGGCGTAGTGGCAGTGGTTAAATTGTCCGGATTTAAAACGAATGATCCAGCTATGCCAAGGATAATCAAAACCCACCAGAATCGAGGGGACAGACAAAAAAAAAAAAAAAAAAAAAGACAGTCCTGGAGCATGGGATTCATGAACCCAGTGTGGCCTTGCCTCTTTAGGATGGCGTCAGAAGTATGAGGCCAAAATACCTGTTCGAGGGATATTCTCTTCACTGAAGACCTGGTACAACACACACACATATCGTCGATGAAATTCTCTAAACGTGTATATCCGCGGAGAGAAATTTTACAGGAGAGACAAAAAACTAAATACTTCTTTATTTTTAGACTTAATATGACTGAGTTTCGTCATTTCATG
>JBCJKF010032211.1:0-11351 GCA_039654545.1 Plocamopherus ceylonicus
TGTATGAGGATCACAAAACAAAAAAAGAAAAAAAAAAAAAAAAAAAAACTGAACGAGGGCGAAAACAGAGTACAAGCCCGAATCGATAACCGCGATAAATATCCGCGGAATCCGACGCGGCAAGCTCGCCTGGCAAATTACACAATTTATGATCTAACGATAACGTAGGGCGGTCGCAAATATGCGACGGAAAGTTTCCGCACCGAAATAAATTGCCGGGTTGCCGAAGTCGCAATTTCTCTTTGCCGCGTATGCCGTAATTGCTTATTGGTCCGCGTGCGAGATGGCCGTCCATTTCGTTTTCTTATTTAAGCCTCACTGCGTTTTCACTTCTAATACAATGTACATTCTGTCTTTCTCTCTCGTTCACCCTTCTTGGAACGCGATGCGATTTTACGATTAACTTTCAATGCCAGACGATGTTAGCTAGACTGTCAAATTCGGAGGATCATTTTATATTATGTCAACGACGAGGAAAATAAGGTAGAGATAGAGCCGGAAGCGAAGCGAGAAGGACAGAGGAGGATAAAGCGGTGCCCATCCAGCTCCATGGCGTCACTTCTTTCATCTTCGGATATTAATTTTACGGTAGAAGTAGACGAGCGGACGGAGGGAGAACGATCTTAAGTGAGGTCCGGAGGGGATGGAAACAGAGAGAAGGCCGTAATCCAATTTACCGGTGTCTCTCTCGAGCAAGGACCTCGTCTGGATATCTCCGTTCGTCCGTCTGTCCGCCTACCTCTCGCTAACCATCTTGCTCTTGGACGAACCGCTCCTGCCGTTGAATTCTTCTCGTGCACTCGAGAATTCGAAAAGGTATGACTCGAGAGCGAGGCAACGCCGACGGTATGCGGCGTATCTTTGTGGCGGTTCAAGCAGGCGGCTTCCTGCTCTTTACCACGTTCCTTAACTCTATGATTTCTGCTCTTCGCTCGAGGATGATTCTCGATAACGTGTGTCTAAATATTATGACGCAAAACGTATAGACACGTGGAACGTGAATAGTCATAAACTCCTTTCGGTAATGCCATGTTATTCAAATGGCACATGTTAATTGTACATGGAACACTTTTCGTTTCCGGTTAGCGTTTCCACAACGCGTTCTTCATACAACTCGTATCACGTGTCTCATAAGAGATGACAATACGCTTAGCCACGTCTAAGAAAATATTGCCTCTGACAGCCGGGGTCGCGCATTTGAGGGACGGCGAAGCTTCTCCCTTACCGCCGATAATCAAATCGAATCGTCGCATGCGCCGGCATTTTCCCGGCAACGTTTACGCGCGAGATCCAGTTATCCTTACGACAGGCGGGGTCTTTCGCGTCCGCCAAAAAGTAACACCGTCAGAAATACTTTCCTAAAGAGATACCGGGAGCGTTCGGAAGAGTCGGAGACGACGAGGGAGTCTCTAAGTGCATACCGGCTAAGGTTACCACTATAGCCTGTAATATAACCCGCGCCTCCTCGTCGGAGGCCGAAGGAGAAACAGAGCGGGCGACGCGAGGGGTTTGCGAAAGACGCGGGGTTGGATCTGGGTTCGGGTCGTAATGGTATTTCCAACACAAAGAGCTGTTACTACGGCTGCTTACTGTCAGTTGGGAGCTCTTGGCGATATCTGTAATATCGTAGGAATACGAAATGAAGAGAATGAAGCGAAAACCTCCGTTGTGAGATTACATTCTATACGTGCATTGAAATTCATAGACATTCGAAAAATAAAATACCCCGTTCACGATTTTCGGAGCATGACTTTTATTATATTGCAACTGTCGGGAGAGAGAGAATACTGTTAAGTAATATTATTTTCTATCTAATGTAATTTTTAATTGTAATTATTTCTGTGCATTTATTTTGATCATAAATATTTATATGGAAGCTCAGAATATTAGCGATATTAATAAATAAAATCGGAGAGATAAAAAATATTTTGGAGCATGTTCCACATGCATCGTCGAGACAAGTTAAAATAGCTGCTAAAAATAATTAATTCTCCGATAGAAAGCTGGAAATAGTACGAGTTGTCGTTCGCGAAATGCCAAATTGAGGCTGCGCGTCGTCGTTTAAAGATATGACTTCGTTCGTAATAACGCAGAGGAAGCAGACGGAAAGAGGGGGAGGGATACGTCACTGACTAATTTAGTAGCGCGGGTAAATATTCATCGTAGATTAGAGACGCTATGCCAAGGAGGGCGGTGCGCCGCAAGGGATGATGAAGCGAGATCGCGGGTCAGAGGAGATGGAGGGAGCGGGAGAGAAAAGGGGCGGCGAGTAATTAAAAAGTTTACCAAGAGGGTTGTTAAGTGTAGGTCAGAAAGAGTATCTGCCGGATAATTAGACGGTTACGACGGCCGGGCGAGACCTCATCTCGCTGCGGCTCCGCGCGCGTTCTTCAAATGAACGCCTTACTTACGAAAACGCGCGTCCGCTTTTCTTCGCCCTCGCTTTATTTCGCCGGCGCTTTCTCTCTACCTCGGTTGGTTGACTATTATATAGCAGCATCGTGTCCCGGACATACGTAAATTGCACCCCGTTAAAGTACACATCACCCTCTTGTTCATTGTCTTTTTCACCTCGTTCTTTTCGACCGCATCGCTTCGTCTCCTCGCGCGTCTTCTCACGGATTTTTTCTCTTCCAAAATCTCTTCTTCTTTGTTCTGCGATTTTACTTTCATTCATTTCGATTCGCTGGATGCAGATTAGTTAATGTCATTAATGCGAGAACCACGAGGCGATCTCATGCACTGCCTTTTCTACATTTTTCCCCTTCCCCTGTATGATCGCCTTAAAAAAATCTGCTTTCAAGGTGCTGTTTGCGGGTGATAAATTTTCATCCCGCTGTGGCTTCCCTTTTTCGTACATTGTACACGAACGGGCGCGCGAGCGAGGGAAAGAACGGACGAAAACGAGAGAAGCACGAGAACCGGTAACGAGAACGACGAGTCGCAAATAATGGGGGTAAATAACGCGACGAGAGCTTGCATTGTACACGCCACGATGGAGGTCGCCTCGCGCTCACAAATGGCGAACCATAGCAAAATCTAACGGCTACCAAATCACTTATAAAGTGGTCCGCGCGCGACCCGACATATTGACGTAACGGTATGCGTCATATGTATATATAGCGGCCAAAATTCAAGTAGAGTAATTATTACCCGCAGGCCTACGCGATATTAATTGCAAATTATCTATCTACCCGTTTCGCCTGTCTTTTCACCGTTCAACTTACAGTTAATTTCGATATAATATCGATATTAAATGATATTAATTATAAATTATGCTGCCCTGTGAATGCTATTAATCTTACCACTCATTGATTGATATACAAATGGTTCTCTATTGAAATCAAGCTTGTATTGAGAACAAAACTGTCTGCATCCAACAAACTGCAACTGAAATTATCTCTTACCAACGTATTAAATATAGCTAAAAAACGACATTTGCTTCGTAGCTTTAATTTTTAAGAATAAATAAACACTCAGATATAAAAAATTTATATCATATATTGTATTACATTATTACGTATGTATTATTATATATTTAAAAAAAAATATATATATATATAAATTATATTTTATTAATTATATATTAGAGCTTGATTAAATATTGCGTTTCCTAACGCTGTCTCTGATTAACAGTAAGTATGTGAAGCGGGAGATGAAGGAGGTTTGGCTTAGAGCTAAGACGCGCAAACCGCGGTTTCTGGTGTGCGTGAGTACAACGCAATCCCGGCGCATCTTCTGAAACCACACATATGGGTGTGCATTCTCGCATAATCGTTGAACATACACAGAATTGTTGCTTCTTGCGCCGAGAAGATCTAATTTACGGTCGCGCGTACACAGTACTCGTAGAGAGAAACCGATTATATCAATTTTTGCGTACAAGTTACGCTCAGTATTTACATAGAAATTACGTCGTATGAAATAACAAGAAAAGGAGAAACTATTGTGCGTCAGAAATTAATATCGTACAATTTTGTATAAGCCAAAAAAAAAAAAAAAAAATATTTGGTTAATTGATTTATTTTCCGCACGCTTCGCAAATGACAGATCGGCGATCAGCTGTTCGTGTAAGTATACGGACCACGATCGTGCATCATGTTTCCGAAACATTCTGAGCGCGAGGCACGCTCGACTGCACATCCGCGTTGCATATGTATTCGCGACGTACTGGGAAATGTAGCTGAATGGTGAGTGTTTCGGTAGGTGCCTTTGCCATCTCGCGCGTCAAATCTAACTCGCTATGTTCAAACATATACCGTCCTGGTCGAGAACGCGAGCGCGGATCGCTTCCTTTAACGGTACTGCAACTTATGAATAAAGGATACACCCGCCAACGAATTATATTTCCATAAACGCCCGCATGGGACGCATAATCGGCCCCCGATATACCCCAGTGTATCTCTCGTTTGTAAGGACAGCGAAACTCGCGGGAAGATTTTCCCCCACCCTTCAACTGCGTTACCGTCTCTAGTTTATTACTTCCGTTTCGAGAAATTGAAATCCTTGCAAGACGTACAAACAGGATGTTCTCCGTGAGTTATACTCCTTTTTCTTTGTATGGCAATATATCTCTTATACAAAAGTTATACAATTAAGTTACACAAATTTCGTAATTTTTATATGTTATCGATTCTTTTTTTCACAAGTTAAAACGTCGCGACCACGTGGAAAGCAACAATTTTTCCATTAAACCTTTTATCGATCAATTTGTACGTAATAAGGTGGTAAACGCGTTTAATTAGCAGACTCTTTCCACGGAAGAAACTGAAAAGCGTTTCAGTGCACAAAGAGCACCGGTCGTCGCGCGCCAACGGAAGCAACCTCTTCCGTATCTCTCAAAAGCATTGTTCGCTTTGTACCGTAAAGTTCGTTCTGGTAAATTGCCTTAAACGTAGCGGTCTCGGCAAGTAAACGATCCATTGCGGCGTTAACCTTTCCTTGACCAAGCTATAACCTTTATCTGGCAACAAGCTCGATAATAATCTTGGACACAGAACTTTCGACTGCAACCTCTTTCACGTGTTTTAACATAAATACGTTACTCGTGAAGTAAGATTAAATTTACGCGCAATTCCCGCCAGTTGGTCATTAATTAGATCAATGAATCTAATTAATCGCGTCAGTGACTATTAATAGCTTCGTATCAGTTAAGTAAGAGAATAGCTTTTTCTTCTGAGGAATAGTAGTTTTCTTCTCGAGAGGTGCTGTAAATATCAATTTGTTTTGAGCAGACACCGATGCGATCGTTACGGTAGATTTACGATCCACTTCAACGACCAAACTGGCGTGACATAACGTAAACATTAATGTTCATCAGGCGATTTCTCGACATGTAGGTCAGTGTGCCTTTATCCGAACGTGACTACTGAATTAAAAGTGATGAAAGTTTTATTTGCGATCTCAAATACAAAAGAAAAAGAGAGAGGAAAAGATTACTTATAAAATTGTAATAAATACTTTTTTTAATAAATATATATTTTTTTATTTAAATTTTTTGTTTAAAATTGGAAATTTAAATACTCCAGATTTAAAATACCTGGTAATTATAGATGTAAGTTATAATTTTTTTAACCGTTATTGAAATAACTGTTACTGAATATTTGTGTAATAAAAGTTATCTTTTAAATTTAAAATTAATCTTTCCTCTCAGGTCAATAAAAAAAAAACCCACTTTCAAAATTATAATCCTTTATTATACAGCTCTGTCTTGTTTCATCAACGTAGTGAATCTTTCATTTTTCTGAAAAAGCTATTTCACCGAGCATACGGAAATAATTTCTCATCCAATATCCGCGAGGCTTTCAAACCACGAAGAAGTTACAAAATCGAAGCCAATTGCGACTTTCAATCGTTTAAATCCACCATAAAATCGATTTCTCTGCCTCCACCTTTACCTTTAGAAAGCAACATTCAGAAGACCATTCGAACACTCGCGAACAATTGTGAAAAAAAAAGTGAAAAAAAAAAAGTTAGCTTGAGCCGATACCGCCGATATTGTTCGACTCGTGTCGCGTATATAGTTACGAACGCCGATCGTCACTGATCACGAGTGGTTCGACAACAGTTAGAGGGTGCTCGAAAAATAGCAACAGCGGCCGCTTTTCAACCCTCTTCCTCTCTCCATCGCTGAGCAATAATATTTTGTCTATCGCTCCTGTTTCGCGAGACTCTCGACGCCGTTCTCGCATCGCGATCGCATTATATTCTCGCGCCGTTGTCGCGTGCGCGCGCCTGTGTACTCACCTAAATATACTTTATGCACGCCGGCAATATGCTTGAGCATACACAGGCATTCCCGGGGGCGGTGAAAGAGGGTGGTATCTTGCGCGACAGTAGAGTTAGTGCGCCTCTTGTCTTCGATTTTCTCGAGGAGCGACTCGTAACACCTTGCAAGTGCAACATCACGTGTATAAACTTATATAAACTTGCATCACTATCGAATTACTAGGCCTAAAATAGATGAGCTTTAATGAAAATGTATTTTTTTCTTTTTTACGTCAAGTTATTTTTTCTACATTTAAAACTGATTGTCTCAATTTAATGTAGGAAATAAAGTATTTTGCGTAAAACTATAAATAATTCATAAAAAATTAAATATTTGTGTGGAAAATAAAATAGTGCTGTAGAACGACAATATATCAATTAGTATACGATCTAAATGTTTGATTACGTTGATTGAGATGCTACTGTGTGGTATTGCTCGCAGTCATTATTTATGAACAATTAGCAAACAGCCCAAACAATTAATTAACTTCGTGATTAAAGATTTATAAATGTATCAAGGCGATAGCTATATTTACTGAACTAAATATTTCGCTCTATTTATTCGTTTGATATAGAAATCGAAACAATAGACGTTGAAAATTATTAATTACCATTTCATTGCAATACATTATAAACAATAATTATTTTTTTAATGATTCTCATGTACATTTCCTATATTTGCATGTAATATCGCATTGCGAGTAATAATTGATCAAGTGATTAATAATTAATTTGTAATGCATTGATTATTTCAAGAATTTGACATTGATATAATTTTGCAATGTATATTTTCTAAAATTTATTTTTTAATTAAAAATTTTTTATTAAAAAGGTAAATTTGATACTTGAGGCTTGTTTTTTTAGAAACATATTATATTTACATCTCATCTTTTTTAATTGAGAAAAAAGAGAGATATATGCTATATATATGTATTATTTCTGAATTACATTTTCTCTTTCTTTTTTCCAAGTAGTATATATTTTAAGCATTACAAAATATTATGCTGTAAAAATTACAAAAATTACAATAAAATAATGTAAAAAATATTTTGAGTGGAACATTTGTAAAAGAGTGCATAAGAGTGTGAAGATAAGAGATAGATTCTGAGACGAACACGTGTTATCACGCATAATTGAGTATGTATAATATGACGCCAATTAATTCATAAAAGCATAAAATGCGATGTACACTGTTCTAACTCGATCCTGTTGTACGCGAAGCTCGTGCTAAAAAAAATGTGTGTACGGCCGAGTAAAAGTAACGAGCAACGACTATTCCGTTTTTTCTGCCAACGTTACGTCTGTCTATGCACGGACCGACACTACTGCGCGGTTACACCGTGCGCGCGCGTGTAGATCGTAGAATCAGAGATAGTAAAAATGGGCGAAGGTATATGCCAAGTTTTACGTCGAAGCATAAGTGAAATGTACATCCGCGGGCGAGCTCTCTGTTACATATGTAACGTGCAACGGGCTTGCGGCGCACCGTCGTGCGCCATCGAGTTGGGATTTACATGCTGCGGTAAAATCGGTAACTCTCGTTTGGGCATGTCAGTTCGATATCTCGCTGAAAGGCCGAAGATAGGTAGGTAGGTGAGTACAATGTACGAGTGGCCAAGTTTGTGCAAGAAAAACTTTCCACATCTCGTCTCCTATTTTAGGAACGACGTTAGATTGTTCTCTGGTCTCTTAAGTTTAAATATCTCGTGACAGATTACAGGATGTTTTTAATAAATCCACGAGGTCACTTATTTTATATATTCAGCGAATGTAATATTAAACATACAGAGAGATCGCACAGATCCATTTAAAATCATTTTCTATTTCATATTTTTATTCACAGAATACAAATTAAAAAATAAAATCCCGAGATTTTGCTATCCGATTTCCGCGTACGTGCAAATCTTTGTTTGCTCGCTTGGCTGGGATAATATGGATTGCAGCATTGAAGAATATGCAGGCAGGTAATTGAGAGATAAATAGGCAAAGTGAAAGAAAGAGAATTGAAGAGGAAGAGAAAAAAAAAGACAGAGAGAAACGTTTTTGCCAGTTGAAAAAAGTCGCTTTACTTCATAATCGCCCAGTTACACGGGGAATTACCGTCGTCGTGGGGCTTGCAACGTCGAGTACTGTGAACGTGGCATTAATCCAAGGAGAGAGGCGCACTGGCTGACGAGTGCCGAGAGTGCAAGATAGAGTGCGGGTGAGAGTGAGAAGCCAGGGAATAGAGAAGCTTAGAAAGACACGGGGAGACGAGACGGCGGGGCAGAGCGAGGCGAAAGCGCCGGGCGAGAGCCTTTCGTTCCTTCGACGTGCCGTCTCGGCATTAAATATGCATACCACCCGACTTGACTACGTCCTGCGGGAAATGGAGATTTTATTACTCCGGTACAACCTAATGTCTCGTGCAAGTTTGAATTACCGCCGCAGAGGACGACGACGGTTTGCGCGCTTAAGCGCATCGTAAGCGTTATAGCGCAAACTAGCGGCTAGATTTTCATAATGTAAAACACAAACCGGATCTCGGGCATTTGCAAAAAGGTTAAGAGTAAATTGCAAAAAAAGCAATCAAATATTATAAAATCTGTTCATTTAGAAAATTTACGTATTTACGACGATTTGCGCGTAATTTGCGCCCATAAAAGGGCCTGCGAAATATAATTTAAAGCATTGTATGCCATGTAAATGCGTACAATATCAACCTTGTTAATAATAATGGAAAATTGTGCACGCAACACTAGATATTGGCAGCCATTAAGTCATAATTGTTTTAAATTACATTGTTGTTTCGTAAATACAGAAAAATTAAAATCAGAATATTATATAATTTACGCTGCTATTTCGACTGAAATACACGTGACCCTATTACAGTTAATTGCAGCCGAGCAAACAAATTTGATCGTGATTAATTTTGCCAAAAATAATCTGCATCGTAGAAGTTTCCGCTTTTGGACGCGGACTAATATTTCCAAGCGCATTATTTAACGCAAATTTCAAGCGCAAATATTATATATGATTTTGTAAATTAATAGCAATATTATTTAAAAACATTGTTACAATATTATTTGTGTGATAATATTATCGTAAAAGTATAGGAAATTATGCTAAAATTCAATTGGTTTGTGTACAAAAATATGTATAATTAATTATTTTCGTGGAATTTTTTCAGTACATTTTTGGCATATTATCTATATTTTGTAAAAACTTCAATAAAATTGTCGTTGTTTTGACAAATTGTAATCCGCTAAATTGCTCTTGCGCATCAAAAATTCTGGTTAACTTTCGCGTCTTTGAACATCGTGAATTCATTACTCTACGGTATACAATACCGCTGTTACCTCTATGTGTTATCGTTTGCGCGCATCGATAATGAGATCGCTGATCATTCAACCATTGCGTTATTAAGAGTTAGAGTGCATAAAATTCGTGACAATGACATTGATTGTGATGATGCGTTCGTTATCCGTGATTCGAACGGATCGATGGCTTCTATCAGCGGTGCGCAGTGATAAATGTGGAGTCGAGATAG
Organism: Plocamopherus ceylonicus; assembly: GCA_039654545.1. NCBI lineage: Eukaryota > Metazoa > Mollusca > Gastropoda > Nudibranchia > Polyceridae > Plocamopherus > Plocamopherus ceylonicus. The sequence continues at coordinate 9,797 of JBCJKF010032211.1, forward strand.
AGTTAATTCTGTGTTGTTATCAAAATGCAATTTATGCGTGCGACGTTGGAAAGGATACGAATCACACACAACAAAGCGATATCATTTGATATCGACAATGAAAACGAAATGTTGTTTCGCGAACCCTCTTCTCCCCATTATCGGTTTTTTAAATATCGTTAATAAAGTGGCAGTTTGATAAATGATAAATTAAAAAATTATCTCTATGTGAACAGTTATCGGACTGATAATATATCTTTATATCGTTATGTCGATTGCGCACAAAACAAATCATTATGCAACATAATTATTCGCTTTATAAAGTTTCTGTTACAATTCATATAAAGATGCCACGGAAATATTGGTACACATATCAACAATATTAATAATATATTATTTTATAATTAATTAAAAATAAATATGTACAAAATAAACGAAACTTGTGAAACATAATTAATAAATTATATCCAATATATTCATTTGAACACATGCGTCGCCGTAAGGCTTGTCATAGAGAAAATTCATGATATTTGGACTGCTTTTTTTTCTCTTTCTCTGATAATACTGCATTGTTGCATTTAATTTTTGTTCACGCAGTCACAAATATTCGGTAGATTATTCCAATTCCCTCTTGCTCATGTCATTCCAAACGTCGGGTCCATTACACGCAAGGCCGCTTCAGTTTTATGGGAAACCCGTGGAATTTTCGTGATGGGGGGCTTCACGCAACTCGCTCGCGCGGTGTTACTTCTCGTCCCAGGGGAGGGACCCGACCCTCCCTGCCTGGGTTGACTTTAGCGCGAAGCGTCTGAAATATACACGAGCCGGCAAGTGCCATCGCTTTGTCATTTAATGAATGAATAATGACACGCGGCGGCAATCATCCATCGCGCAGAGACGGATACATCCCGGCGAGTCGCGCGTCCCAGCCTCCCTCCCCTCTTTTATTTCAAAACAGCTCGGGGGTAAAGCCCTCTCGTACGAATATTATATGAAAATCTTTCCGTCCTTAGCCAGGGTCATGCGGAAATGAGACAGGTGACGTGACAGTGGCCGGCCGAGTGAACATTGCTCGGTGACATATTCAAATCCCGATAAGGCAGTCATATCGCGGTCGAAGCCAGAAACTCGTTTATCACGAATCCACAGCGATTGCGAGAGAGATACATATTTCCAAAACGTATCCGTCATTTGATAAAAAATGTGCTGATAATACGATTGGATAATTTCTATGAATATATGTATATGCAATATTTTTAGAATAGATCGTTCTGTTTCCGGTTAGCAAATAGTAGAAGAGTAACACGCAATCCGCTTGTACGTCTGTCTTCTCGGCCGAACAAAGTCTTTGATTTTCGATATATATCTTTTAAACATTTATACAATTTTACCGCGTAACATGGAATAGTGGTAACGAAAATACACGCGTGCGTTCGGGCGCAAAACGTAGGGTCTTGTCGTCATTAAATATTTTACGATCGATTTTATGGGCCTTTGGGATGGCCTTTTTTTTTTTTTTTTTACAGGACGGTCAGTATATTCCGCACGAATAATACGAAATTCTTGTCACGATAGA
>JBCJKF010032322.1:0-11349 GCA_039654545.1 Plocamopherus ceylonicus
ATCAACCAAATGTCTACGCACAAAGCACAAAGATAGCTAGGACCAAGACATCCTTACAATTAGTTCACGCAGGACTTTATCCACCTGCTGGAATACAAATTTGGAATCCGCTGTTACCTTGGCAACCATTGGATTTGATGTACACTAAAATGGAGGATGATAATCTATTTTTTTCTATGTTGTGCCCCGTGTAAGTAAGCCTTTTCTCATTACCAATCATTAAAATAATAAGTCATATTTCAACACACAATAAGTCATATCTCAAGTAACACACATAATATTTAATTTATATTAATATAATAATAAATTATAACAAATTAATGAAATAAAAACGATATATAAGACAAATGCAATTGATAAAATCTAGACAAATGTATACAGTAATTTTCTTTTCTAATCGAAATATGTCGAGCACTTCTTTATTTGGTATAATTAGCTTGCAATTAATTATTTTAATTCAATTAAAATTTTTTACGTTCTAAAAAAAGCGTTATATACCTATAATTAAAAATTGTGTTATATAAATGTTGTAAAAAATGATATTATAATTATTTAATTAGATATTATATTTCTTTAGATATTACATTTTTTTATGTCTCTTTTTTGTATTATTTCTTTAAAATTGTTTTAAATTTGTTCATTTCTTTTTAGATTTAGACGATCTTATCAAAACATGTTACAAAATGATCTAACAGTAAAGACGAAAGTAGCAAAGTTTGATAATTTAATGAAACAACTATCGATCTATACAGGAAAAAATATTACCACACTTTTCGATATCTTCCTTTTATATGGTACTTTGACTGCAGAATCAGCTTATGGACTATGTTTACCAGAATGGACGCATAACATATTTCCAAATGGCGAACTTTTAGATGCCTTTCTCTTACAACTTAATCTATTTAGCTACGGCCCATTAAACAGACTTAATGGAGGTATGTTTGAATCACAAACATAAATTTTGTTTACAACCTCATAAGTTTTTTAAAAAAGTTATTTTTATATTTTATATATTTTAAATATGTAAGAAATATACTCGCTGTTATACGGTATTATCGCTGTATTACGGCATTGTGAAACACATTACCGTTTAAGATCTCTAGAATACAGATAATTACTTAATAATTGGAAAAAAATTGATTATTCTAATTGAGAAAAAAATTGAATCTATTATTAGGATTATTACATAAAAAATTGTGACATACCTTGATCACGTGTAATCTAATTCAAAACATTCATATACGCATATCACGTGTCTATGTATTTCTATAAAATATTCATATGCGATTTTTTTTAGGTGTATTATTACGCACAATAATTAACGATATGGACAAAATAATCAATGGAACTTTAAAAGATCGAAGGATCAATCTTTTTTCTGCACACGATTTGAATGTGAGCGCAATGTTGCATGCTCTAAATATATTTGATTTCCGTCCTCCAGAATACACGAGCAGTGTTATCATAGAATTGCATGAAAAGAATTACAAGTTCTTTGTCAAAGTAAGTGTCTAATTTTATCTGCCAGCAACACGTGCTACAACACGAATAATACTTGTAACGCATAACAATTAATGGATATTATTTATAGGTGGTATATTATTTAGGCAATCCATCAAAAATAATAGAAAAAAGCATTCCCGGTTGCGAATTATTATGCCCATATGATAAATTCATTCAATTAACATCAGCATCAACTGCGACGAACGAAGAATTGAAATGCCCAGAAAAAATAACTGGTGATTTAAATTTTTGACGATTTGACTTTTGATTGTTTTTATTCTAACTTTTTATGATATAATAATTCATATTTTAGACTTGACAAAATGTTTTTGAAAGACATTTAGAATTTTTATAAATTTTTTTTTAATTATTTATATATATATATAGTAATCTTTTCTCTTTTTTACGAAAAAAATATTTAATTTTTACAAATTTAAAAGAGAAGTTAAAGTTTGAATTCAGATTATTGGAAAAATCGCGTATTTACTTTTAGCTTCTCATTATTAACGATTCAATCTTATTTGGACCAAATGATTTATTAAAAAAAGAAATAAAATTAGAATATTTTTATAAGCTTTTTAATTTTACACGACGCATAAGAAATATTACGAGAATGCCATCCCTGTCCGGTGAGAGAGCGGAAAATTTTATTACACTTTCCTCGTTATTATCCGGTATCGCGTACCGTTGAAAACTAGATGCCCATACGATCGCGGAAAGTTAAGTTCGTTAAGTATGCCCAGAGCCGTGTCTTATCGAAGACACGGAGCTCAGATCCTCCGCCTACCGTGCCGTAGCATAACAATTACCCTATTATTTCGCACACTCTCTCGGGGCAATTCGCCATTGGGCCTATACACCGCATATTTCCGTTTCGCGATACACTCTCAACTTCTATTAAGGTTAAATCTTTTCGACCGTCGCGTAAGCAGATATCAACGCTAAAATTTAATTTATCCGTCTATATTATTATCAATTATAGAAAGAGAGAGAGATATTTATTAATTTATTTTTTATTACATGTAAATCAATTTTTTATAAAGTATATTTAGCATAGTATAATAATATGTATATTTATTACTAAAAAAAGCTTTCTTTCAAAAAAAAAAGATTCTGTGTACAATTTATGCAATATATATCATGCAATAAAATAAAAAAAAATAATACAGCAAAAATATTTTTTATTGAAAGTTTCTTTCCAACATTATATTATCTGTTATGCATTCATTTCTTTGGCTATTATAAAACTAATTATCTTTTAATAAATAAATCTTTATTTTTATTTATAAATTAAGAAAATTTTGTTTCTGTATAATTAAAAAAAAACATCTCAATGATTTTAAGATAGAAATGTTATCGGAAACAATGTTATAGCATAGCATGTTCTCTCAATTTTAAAAATCATCGCGAAACTCGTCGCTAAAAGAACAGCAGGTTTCAGCTATTGCTGAAGAAAGTTCGTCTTTCTTTTTCCCTTTTCTTTCATGCCGGACCATCCTTTTCTGTTACCCCTTTTTCTCTCTTGTAATCCTTCCCTCCCTTCATCGGGATAAACTCTTGAAATTTCCGAGAGTTGCCCGGATGAGAAGAACCAGTTCCGCACTCCTAATTCTGCGGAATTAAACTCGTGAAATCGTTCTAATTGCGGATACAAGAGCATCGGGGCACTTGCATTGAATCGAGTTGTATCGTACTTTTACGATGCGATACTGCAATTGAATTAATCATCGCTCAATTTCCGATATATAACTATTAAATGTGCTATATCTCGAACGTCGACTTGTTAATTTATAATTAATAAAAATATATGTCAATTTACAGTATGCAAAATATGAAATATGAAAATATTTTTCAAGAAGATTCCAAAGTCAATTTTCTGATATCTTTATATAATCCATAAATTAAAGCTTGAATTTTCAAATTAAAGTCCAAAACTTAAATCCGCAAAAGTTAAAGTAAAGTCTGATTAAATGAGAAATAAAGTCTTATTCATTATTTGCGCTTCTTTGAAGTTTAGTTCTCATAAAATCATCTATTTTTAATAATTTAAAATTCTCATCATTTTTATTCTCTCTAAGCAAAAGTCGTCTCTGAATTTAGCTAAAAATCCATAGATGAAAAACGTAGTTCGCTAGCTCCGAGATATCCTACATAAAGTATAAAATTTCGTAAAGTATGTAGTAAGTAGTTTAAAATTTAAAATTTGTAAGCAATACAGTAAAGAAGATACGCGCTTTCGATAAGTCTCGATTATAAGGATTCCGCTACTTAATGCAATTATCTACTAAAATTAGCTGACAAAAGATAAGTCTTTCATTATGACCACAATTTCTACACTTTTTCTTTCTCTAAAATAGAATTACATAAGTAACGATAAATTTATTTTTAATAAAATGCAAAGAATATGAAAAAAATTACATTTAATGTCTGAAGCATTTCTCAAGCTCCCTTCAAGATCACTGCGTGATACAACGGTCGAGGCATGCAAAATTTGGCGAAAAAAATTGATCGTGCGAAAGTTAGTTTGAAAATGCACGATTTAATTGAACATTCGTAATAATTTGTCTGCGCGAGTGGGTGCAAACTCTGCGGTTGCGTTCGCGTGCGATTCGTCGGTGGCAAGGAATTAGCACGAGCTGTCGAGTAGACAATACGGAATTAATTATAATTAACTGCCATTCACAAAAGTTTCCGCGAACAATTTTGTGGTCGCACTATACCTGGTTATAATGAACTCTCTCCTAGCTAGCAGCTCCTATCATTTACATACTCTTACATTCAAACTGGGTTTTCGTTTGACTGCCGCGCACGCTAGTTCGCGACAACCTCAAGAAACTTCTTTAAATTATGCCCTTTGGAATATACCTTTGGTATGACGTAGAATATGACATTTGTTGAGAACTTTCAGCCAAGTTGAAGAAATATTGTTACAACACCATAAAAATGTAGACGACTGATTCTTATCGCCAAATAATGAAGATTAAAGAAAAAGAAGCCCGAACACAATTCAAAAAATATAATATATAGAAAGTTTTTATACATAATTCTATAATTTTTAATCGCGAGCGCACTTGTAAATGTATGCATGTGTAAAAGATTAGCTAATATTTAACATATCTCGGCATTTTTAACATATCTCAAAACCTCGCATATACCGATTAATTAACATTTTTTCAATAAATCATAAAAAAATTCTTTTGTTTAGTAGGTTTTTATATATTATATTCATGATTCACTATGTAATAATAATTGAAAACGCTCGGAAAGATTTAGAAATAATTATATTGATAATATAATATATTAATCATGCTATTATTAGCCAATCTGAATATTAGCAGCGCTGGATTAATTATAATTGATCTTATCGTTAATATAATTTTTATTTTATTAATATTATATTATTCTTTTATATATTATTAATTTTAGCAATTAATATTTTTTACCGCTTGCGTATCGTCATTTTCGCAGGTTTTTCTTATTTCAAAAACTAAGCCAGCCATGTGGTCTTCGTATTTACGACTTTCTACTATATGTAATGATGTTTCCCATACGACCCGCCCATGTTAATCAATTTCGCACAAAAGTTCGTTAAATCGTGATGTCAGTTGTCATTAATAATAGCAAAAAATATAGGAAAATATAGGAAATAAATAATATCTGCGTTCAAACATATAAACAACATTAAAAAGTTAAAAAAATTAAAAACACAATTTTCTCCACTTGCATCAATAAAGCTATGAAATCATTGAATTAAATTGAATTGACTAATATCTTAATTCGCAAATTAATAAATAATATGCAACTTTGTATAATTCAAAATACATTTTTCAAAGATCATTTCTTAACACAAGATAACGCAGAAACATGTCACTTGCATATTAGTTTCTTAATATTTTGTTTTTGTACCATAATTCGAAAAAATTTTGTGCCAATAAATTTATAAAACTTTAAAAAAGATCAGCATTAAATATCTCGTATATTTATTATATATATATATGTGTGCATATGAATATTATATCAGACAATGTAAGTGTTGCACGGTTGGCTGACGTTTGGTAGTGCATTATCAGTTCGCTTCGCGCTCATAGGAAACCGCAATTTCCACAAATTACACGGATGAAAACTGACTCTTGCGACTGTACACCATCGGCTACAGCGCGGTGGAATTCATGGGTCGCGGGTTATGCCGCATTCGGTGGTATGTAGTAATTAGCAACATTGCTCCCAGATCTCTCGTGGATGGGAGGATCAGGCTGTAGGATCTGATGGAGGGGTGCGGAGGCCGGCGAATCCGCTTGCACAGATTTCATTTCGAAGGAATAGAACGCATAGAGCGGCGATATTATCTTGCCTGTATGTATTGTAACTATGACGTTTAATGATCGGGTATTAGAGAGATCGAGATTAACAGAAGTCATCCCAAATCGAGATAAAAATAATTTGAAAATAATAATTTGAATAGGTCCTATCCTTTTTTCATCCTTTTATAAGACAAAATACAAAGAAAAGCTTGTTTGACTCAAAAATTCGAAAATTAAAAATCAATTTTTTTCTCTTATAATTATTATATTAAATTATCTGATAAATATTTTAAAACTCAAAATATTTTTCTCTTACGCTTTTTTTTCTCTCTTTATAGTATTTTATATGCATTAATATGTATTAATATACATATTAGTTTTCAGAAGAAAAGAGCGGAGAATCATTTATTATCAGAATATTTTCATCCATTAAATTCCGATATTATCGTGAATAGCCAAAGTACAGCAAAAAAGTTAATCAGTATACTTTGCATTCAATAAACACAAATATTAATATTTATATAACTACTGAAAAATTATTATTACGTATTATTCGCGCCTAATACTCGACATACAAATGTATTGTATTAATACATTGTGTATCGTCGGAAAAGTACGATTAATAAAGACTATATTTCATCATGATTTTTCTTTCATACGACAAAATGTCTAAGATACACAATACTCTGTGAATTTTACCTTGCACGTCTCCCCTATCTAAGTTTATTAAAGCGCTGTGCAGCTGTAGTTGAATTATCGCTAGAGTTTCCCATTTCAGTAACCGGCAAAAAGTGCACAGAGCGAGAGACGAAACAATTTGACCGTCTTATTCGAATCTTCTCTCTCTCTTCTGGGTATCTATAATGCGTTGAGACTAACTTTCGCCGAAACTTGCACCCTCCTTAAGCTAATGTACCTTAGCAACGATCATTATGTAAATTCAAGTTTGATAGAAAGAGAGAAAACACTTGAATTTACAGCTGTTGGCTATAACGCGAGCGAAACTTTTTCGCAGAACTGATCGATTAATTTATATATATACACCCGATATCTATTGATACTTCCCCTCCCTCCAGAAGCAGAATTAAAAAAAGAAAATCAAACAAGCCCACATCTAAAATACACGAGACATAAAACGTTTTAAAGATATCCTAAAGACATCTTATGATATGTCTAAAAGATATCTTAATGACATCTTTAAGACATTTTATGTCCCGATTTTTAACGTGGTGTTGTCTAAAAAGCTTTTATATCGTATAAATTGAAGATAGAATTTATTAAAAATTTTCGCAAATATAATAATATATCATAATAATATTTCGAAAATACGATAATTAAAGAGCTCATTTTCAAACAGTTTTAATTTTTGGATACAATAAAAAAAAATCTTTAAAATCTTTGTAAAATATATTTTCAGTATCCTTATCTCGATTAATATTTTTAAATAACTATTTATTAATAAAACTAACTTTCACACACATATATAAGTTATTTTATATTGATCAGGCTTTTGCAAACCGTTATTTGCAAAAATAAAATACGTGCTTTTAAAGGCTAAAATTTAAAAAAAAATGGAGATATAAATTTTAAAAAAGCTTTGTGTTGTTAATAACGCAAATTCAAATTTTCTGCAAAATATATAAACAAAACTCGAAAATAAGCTCTTCAAAATCAGGAAAAATCTTTTTTTTTTTACATTTATAAAATTAAACTCACCGAGATTGCGGCGATCCCATCTCACGCAGAACTGCAACGCGTATCCATGGACAGATTGCGAATCCATTCCATTATCCATTTTCCATCTCGTCATTCGCCTCGATCTGTAGAAGGTACATAAAAATGTAACATTGAGATAAAATGTAACATTAAACGACATACTCGATTCGAGACGTAAAGGCCGCAGTCAAGAAAACTTTCCGCGTTAACGAAATTTCTTTGCAAGAAAACTTTGGCGGGAAAGTAATAGACGCTACTGCCACTGCGAAACCGCGCGAAGTTAATTGCACAAACGATAAAAGGAATTAAAGATAAATGATCATTACCCTCTGCTTATCTCGGCTTCTCCTTTTTCTCTTCCACACTTTTATATTATATCACTACTCAAATGCGCATCGTAAATTATAATAATAATAATTATTGTGTATACTTGATAGACACGCACACTTAACGACCACTCGAGAGAGAGTACCGAAAGAACGAATGATTGCGCATGTGCGAGCTGCGACATGTGCGTGCGCACGCGCATCATACATTGTTTTGTAATATGGAGGATGGAATAAAGTGTGTAGTCTGCTACTCTGTCAGTGCTGTCTGCTACCCAAGTACGCAAATGATTATTCTACTTTGAACGGTTTTTACGTTTGTAGATAATTCTTCCGAATCATCTGATAGGGATAGAATATAAAAGGGTAAGAGCTACGCGCTTCTTCCATAAATTACAATGACAAAGAACAGCTGTAGTTTATTTTCGGCAATTTTTATGATTTGTGTGCTTGTACATTTACGTAACTTCATCTGTTTAAAGCGTGGAATATATTCATTGAAAATTTCAAAAATAAAAAAGAAACACAAAATAACACATTGTACGTAGAAGAAACGAATTTTCGTGACATACTTTTTGTTTTGTTTTAAATGCATGAAGCTATATACAATACAAAATAATGTGAAAAATATAAAAATATATTTGAAATCGTTTACAGATATCCGCTTATTATATTCTTTTGTTGCTTTATATAGGTCTTGCTGTTTACTCAAACTTCACCAAAATACATAATGATTGAAGTAAATTCTAGAATCCCAGGTTCGCAAGACATATTCACTCCTTTTGGTGTACCACTGTCTGGAATATATATGCGGTAATTCCTAAAGATCGTGCTTCATTATTTTAATCTATGACTTTGCTTGTTGCTGTTATCAAGATTTGCTAGCCTTTGAAACAGAAAGATATACAAGTAATATCTTTTCTTCATGTTGCAGAAGTTATGCTTATGTATCACTCAAGGACAGAATACCAGTAATATTAACAAAAATCATTGATACAATTTGTCAAAAAAAAAATGAAATTGTACATGTATATGGCCAGGTAATCATATCTAGACAATATAGCATTGTCTCAATACCATATATAAACAATATTAATTATTACAGAATGCAGCAAATGATATCAAAGATATCATAAGATTTATAGGTCAACTAAAAAATGAAATAGCTACTAATAAAACTTTGAAACCCATGCGTTTAAATACCAAAGCAATTAATAATGATGCAGAGGAATGGAATACATATTTAGAAAACAAGACACATACAGAAGGTGAAATACCTACATGGTTCAATACGACATGGTTATACTGCGAAACGTATATGTACCGTATATTAGCTCAAGAAATTGGTTTAACGTAAGCTTTGATATACCATGTATGGCATAAATTTATATAGAACAAGCTAAACTATTTTTTTACAAAACTAGGAGTAGCATGCAAAGTTACGACCCATTTGAATACATAAAACAAGCTTCTTTTATTAACTCCATTGATTCTATGAATATTCTTGCGTCATATGTAAGTGACATAGTATGTAATAAGGAATACAATAAGGAAAACTCGAAGAATGATTTTTCAAAATTACTGAAATTGAGCTTATGGAGTAACAGGTAGCAACATTTTCATATTTAAATACTCTTCTAAAATACACATTACAAATAATAATATATTTTTATATTTGCAGATATGATCTTTCTGCGAGTGCAGGAGCTCTTCAAAAGCATACTGATAACCCATTGAATATAGTGGACTCCTTTGATAAAAATATATTAACAAATAATTGGGAATTTGCATGGAATATTATAAAAAAAAAGACAAATGAAAGTCTTGATAATATTCATATAGTGCTTGATAATGCAGGATATGAATTCTTCAGTGACTTGTGTTTAGCAGCATTTTTTAATACTATTGCACCTACAACTAAGATAATATTTCATGTTAAAGCATATCCATGGTATGTGAGTGACACAACAATTCAAGATTTCCACTGGACATTAGATCAATTGAATAATCTCGATCATTATGCAAATATGAAATTATTGGGTAAGATGTTCAGGAATCTCTTAGACCGTGAAATTTGGTGTGTTAAGGTATACTTAATTTTCATCTTCCAATATCATTCAGTTATTATTTAAAAGATTTCCTTCATTAATATAATTTAAATTATTTCTATTAAACAGGAAGAACCTTATTGGACAGGACCTTACGATTTTACACAAATGAAAGAAAAAGACAAAAACTTATATGCTCAATTTTCTAATTCTAAATTAATAATATTTAAGGGTGATTTAAATTATAGAAAACTCCTAAGTGACATTAACTTTGAATATAATACAAGTTTTGCAACTGCATTGAGAGATTTCCGGCCCACAAATGTTTTGAGCGTACGTACTATAAAATGTGACATTTGTGTTGGATTACCAAAAGGTATGGCTGAATCATTATTCAAAAAAGATAAAAATTGGATGATAACTGGAGACTATGGTGTTATTCAAATCGCTAATTTAGAGATTCCTGAAGAATCTTAGATTTTTTCTTTTTTAATGGAAATAAAATGATAAAATTTGAATTAAACAATTACATCTAATTTATATTGTGTTATACAAGATATAATAAAAAATAAGGGTTACGTTCACAAAAGCTAAAATATTTGATATTCAAACAATTTTTGTATTTATAATATATCTATTTTTATGTAATTTTGTGCCACATTAATTTTATGATCTATTATAACTTGTATAAATTTCTATATGTACATAAATAAAATATCTATATCTATCTAAAATATCTATAGCTATAATTAATTTTTCTAGTATCTTTTCTTATAAATATCTTATACTAAAATTTCATATTTTGTCAACTCAGCTATTCGCTATCTTATATTAATCAAATTTATCTAATTGTGGTCAAAGAAAATACTACTAATTTGTAATATTGAAAAACAAACAAAAATAATTTTAATATTTATAATTTGTCAATAAATGATAATAGAGATCTATGTGTATATTTCTATATACACATTTATATAGTGAATTAAAAGTGATTATGTAATTATAAAGTAAAGATTTATTGTTGTCTACTTTTCATTACAATTAGACAATATACTTTTACTGAATTACTTCATAATCATGACTCATACAGCTTTTTTTTATCCTAATGTTGATTGTTTTATTCAATAAATTGTGATACATTATAACAGTTGTTATACAACTTAAAATAATGATCAATCATTATGTTATATTATTATTAATGATAAAATCACACTTTTCTATTTCTCTGGACTGCACACTTATATGGTAAAAAAAAAGATTTAATAGAAAATAATAAGTGTTCCTTATTTCTTATTTATTGGACTTCAATCGGCGGTATACTACATATGTATGTGCACATAAAATTATAGAGTAAGTCTAGGTATACAGATTATATATATATATATATCATATTTACAAAAATATTCAAATATATATAAAATTAAATGTTTTTAGTTTAAATAATTTGATATTAAT
>JBCJKF010032544.1:0-11347 GCA_039654545.1 Plocamopherus ceylonicus
AATATAATTAAATATATTATATAAATATTTCTTTTTTATATACTATAAATATTACTATAAATATATAAAATATTTAGCCTATACTATTGAATAAAGTTTTTATGATTTCTTCTTTTAATGTATACAAAATAATAATAAATATTTATGAATATTTATCATAAGTATTGTGTGTGGATAACATGTATATAATAATAATCCTCAAATCTCAGCTATCAAAATATAAAGTAGACTCATATATAAGAATATATAGTTACCAAAATATTTTAATAGAAACATGTGTGTCGAGAATCGCATGTTGCATCTTGAGAAAATACACTAAATAAAACAACTCGGACATACAAATTTTTTAAAGAGTTGCGAAATTCGATTTAACTTTTTCTAAAACTGACATCTAATTTTGAAACGTCTATGCTCGAAAGATATTGCGATTAATTATCGTTGATCTGTTTACAATTTAATGATGCCACTTGATTTTTTGTACTGTTTATATATCGTGCTAACAATTATTTTGCATGCGCACACACAAAAGCCGTGTTCCACTGCCAGTACTGAAAATCTATAGTTTATGTGACGTACATTATAGATTTTTAGCGTTGGCAATAATATCGGAACGCGGGAAAAATAAATTATATGCGCGCGAAACATATGCGCTTAATAGTAATTATGCAAAGTGCGCATGCGCGAATTGATTCAATGGTAAAAAATGTCACGTGGTATGTGTCACGTGGTATGTGATAGTTCGAGATTTATCTAACCCTAACCTTTTATCATTGTAAACATTTTTGTTCTCCTTTAAAGTCAAATGGCTTTCGTTAATTGGATAAATAATTAGAAATATAATAAGAATATTTTTTATTATTATATTCTCTTTTTATAAACTTACTATATTCTCTTTTTATTTTATAAACTAAAATATGTAAATTAAACTTTGTTGGGATTATATGCAGAAATACATCTACATAATTATCAAAGATAACCTTATACACACACACGTGGAATGTAATTTAAATAAATATGATTCAAATTATTTTCTTTTTGTGCAAAATGTAACAAAGCTGATTGATTGTATCTGGTTATGAAAATAATTTGAAAATATTTAGATAATTTTTGGAATTTAAAAATTTTTTAACAACTTATATGTTTGTACATGTGATAATGTTATAAATACATGTCATATCTAAACAGTTTAAGCATAAAGAGTACTACTTAAGGAAAATATTTGAACAAAACATTAAAATGGGTCATACAGGAGATCAGGATAGCGATAGTGTTGCATCTGATCTTCAGAATAAACATGATATTTTTATTGAAAATAAACAACACAATAAAAAGTACAAGTGTACTTATGCCGAATGTCATGCTGTATTCTTGCGACCCTCTAGATTACAAAGGCACATAAGATTGCATACTGGAGAGGTAATGATTACAAATCGAAATAATTAAATATATGATTATAATGTTTTATGACTAGTTATTTTATTTAACAGAGACCTTATAAATGCAATCATTCAGAATGTACAAGGTCATATACTAATTCTAGCCATTTGAAAAGACATTTGGAAACGCATAATGATACCAAGAAAGTATATCAGTGAGTATATATATATCAACATGATCTAACTTATATATTATTCCTGTAAGTTATATTTATATTTTATTCTTATAAATCATCCTCTTAACATGTTCTATTAAATTAGATGTCCACAATGTCCAATGTCAATCAGTAATCTTCACAATTTAAAACGTCATTATAAGAAGATGCATAGTAAAGATAAAAAGATTTACTGCAAGGAATGTGGTGAAAGTTTCAATAAGAAGCATCAATTAGCTGAACATCAAACTATACATTTTGGACCTGTGATTTATAAATGTGATAAATGTGCCAAAAGTTTTACAAATATCAGTAGATTTAAACGACATGAAAAGACACATGAAAAGGATCCCAAACGTTATCCCTGTCCAGTATCTGAATGCTCAGAAGTGTTTGATAAATGGCTACTTCTTTGTGCACATAGGAAAGCTAAACATGTAACAAGTACGAAAAACAATATTATTCAGAGATATTAATTAAATATATAATTTAGTAAAAATGGATTTTAATAGAAAAATTTATATATTTTGACTTTTCAGATTATAAGTGCAACAATTGTGACAAGATTTTTCTTAGTAAATCTAGATTAAAAGTGCACTCCAAAATACATTCTGAAAGTAGATTAATTATATCATGCCCATATGATAATTGTCATAAAACTTATTTATTCAAATCAAATTTGGAGCAACATATAAGAATTAAACATCTTGGAGAAAAATTTTATTGTGACACATGTTCTGTGGGTCTTACGACAAAAAAGAAGTTGATAGAACATATTCAACGTCATGAATCCAAAAAGGGAAAGAAAATGAGGAAATCGAGAAAAGAGCAAAAGAAGAGAAAAGATGCAGGTATACCTAAGAAAAGTATGCTATCTGGATTAATTGGAGTAAACTTGCCCTATAGTTTAGAAAAAATGGTGATGGAACGAGAAACAATGATAAATGATAATAATGACAATATTGAAAACATTCAATAAATATATAAAAATTTTTGCCTATTATAATATTTATTTTATTTAGACATTTTGATCAATATGTTTAATGATATTTAATAGTGCTAAATTAGATAATATAATTAATATAGTAAAATATACCGTAAATAAATGAATTTATAAATAAAATCACTAATAATATCATTTTAAAATGATAAAACATATTACAAATATGTATAAGTAACAAATTAAATTTTTAAACATTGAACTTTTATTATTATGTACTTTCTTCTAGTTATTTTTTTCAAAATTGTACCTTTCTATCATAGTAGTTTTATAAATATAAAATACATTTAAAAAAGCATTAGCTGATGATTTCCATAGGGAGGAGATTATTTATCTCGCGATTATGACGGAAGAGTCTGAGGAAAAGGAATATCGCTGAAAGATTAGTTATAAAAAGCCTTTCTAGGTTAAAAATTTTTTATATTTAACATCAATATTCTTCGATATATAAATTAAAATTTGACTTTTTTTTATTTTATTTTTATCGTTACTTATTTATAAAAATATTTCGTTTAGCCATAATTCGTTCGCTTTGGTCATCATTTAAATTTCCATCTGATAAAAATAATACTACTCTCCTGATCACTCCTGTGAATAATCAAACAAAGAGAATAAACAACGGATAATATTATCAGAAGCAACTAATTATTACTTTGTAAGATTCAGAGAGATATTTCTAATATGAGAAAATAAGTATAAAGTTTGTTTGGTTTATAATTTTTACACACTTTGGCTATTAAATCAAACAAATCTCATATTTTTCTTTGCTCAAATTAGAGATCTCTCTTTGAGTCAAATTGGAATAGAGAGAATGCATATGTTATATTACCTATAGTGAATTCTTCAGTCTGCCATACTATCCGATGAGCTCATCAAACTTAGCTGCTCTACATCACTTGTCCAACTTGGACAACCTTCGACCTTTGTAGAATTGGGAGAGGAATTTTTGGGAGATTCTGCGAGCAAACGTTTTTTGACAGGCGTCGGAGGTTTTTCAACAGTTTTTATCTTTATATTACTTTGTTTTAAAAAGACATTTGAGTCTTTAGATAAATTTGATTTCTGAGATTTCAATTCGGGATCGATTTTATCTTTTTTGTTAACATTGCTATATAACTGGATATCTTTGGGAGAGTTATTTGTTGAAATTAAAGTATCCTGCATCTTTGATACTATTCTATTAGCATCTACATTACTAATATTTACACCAGCCGTTTTCGCTCTATTCAAGTCTTTTTTATTTGTACTTATCTGTATTCCACGCCATTGATTAAAGAGTATCCAATCGTTATTCTCATCCTTTTGAGAATTTCCTGGTAGGGAATATTTCCATGATAAAAAATTTAAAACTGCTACTCGTTCAATCTACAAAGATTTTTAATTAATTTTACAAAAAGATTTGGCAAAATTAAGAAAATTAACATGAAAATAAAACGTTATTTTTAAAAAATGTAATACAAGCTACCTCTTCTTCACGATGTCCTTGAAACTCTCCAACATTGTGAAAAACGAGATCACAGTATCCGCATACTAATACGTCTGACTGTTCCTTTTGTACATCTTAAAAAAAAAATACAAAAATAAATACTGATTATAGCGTAACATTGAGATCTCTCATCACAGATTTATATACACATATATATAAATTTAAATTTGATTTAGAAGTTTAGACAAGAAATTTAGACAGAAAACAATTACATCTGGCGAAGGGCGAAGAGGTGTCCGAATAGTCATCTTTTTCCATTTTATAAGTTTGACCCGCGACTTTCTTTTTCTAAAAATTAAATAAGAGTACTGTTAAAAAATAGTCATAACTCTTTACAGGAATACGCATAAACAATTGCACTTCTCTTTCATATAATAAATATTGAAATTACACGCGACCAAAAACAGAAATGGAGTTTTTTTTCGCGCGATATTCGGTTACAAACGAGCTTCTTTGCTCGCTAAATGAATATATCAATTTAAATTTTTTTCAGCATCGTTATTTCATTGTTCAGAATGTCATCTATATTGATAAATCTTATAAAACAAAATTTTTTTAAGACTCTATTTTTTCTTTTTTTTAATATTCTTGTTCAAAATTCGTATTTTTAAATGCAACTTTGAAACGAGCTCAAAATATATCGTGTATGCGTGCGCGTTTTTAATTTTTTATTCATACAATAACGAAGAAGAAGTGAAGAACTAAACTCATCGAATGTTAAATTTGAAAAGATATATTGAAAAGAGCAACTTTCATCGAACGAGACAAAGCATTTTTCACTTGAATATTAAGATCTTCATTTTTTTCAATAAAAATTTTATAAATCTACAAAAACAATTTGAAAAACAATTGAAATACTATATATGTATACATATATGTATAAGAGAGGTCGAACGTTACTTTTCAAATGTATATGTATGTATTAATAACAAAAGTACACATATATTTCTTATTCTCTGTGCTGTAAAATCGTTCGCAAACTTTATCATTATTTATTATTCTTTTAGCTCGATTGCATTTCGAATGTATATAATATGAGTGTAAATGAAAAATTATACGTAACATATTATTAAAATATATGTCACACATATGTGTATGACGGTTTGGTCCTCACTCTTTTTTCTCTTGTCAATTATAAAAAACTTTCGCCAAAATTATTATTTCCAACAATTAAGCAATTAGAATAAAATAAATTTGCTTCGACGTTTTTAATTTTTTAAATAAAAATAATCACATTATATAAACTTACCTAAAATTCTGAAGATAAAAACGCAAATAATGATCGCAAATTAATAAAAGGTACTGTGGTATATTTAATGATATTCACTTTCAAATTGTCATCTATCATCTCAACAGCACACACGTGTTGTGTTTTCAAACATTCAAACGCGCTCCCATCTTTTATTATTGAAGTTAAGGTCATATTACACTACGGATTGCGGGCTTGATTGTTTAACCAATCAACCGGCAAGTTGCTTTGTTCTGATTGGTCAATCCGCAACCGAGCCCGCAACCCGTAATGTAATGTGGCCTTTAGATATTTCTACATCGTAGATCGTAGTCAATAATTAGTTCCAATCATAGTCATGCCGCCATGATAGTGATGTTAGCACATGGACTTCGTTTACATATAATACAGTTGTATGTCATGTGATAGAGAGATAAATAATAATTTTGTATAATTTTTATTTTATTTGTACACACATAACATTTTTTATTAAAATGAGATACGCTCAATTAGTGATGGGACCGGCCGGTTCCGGCAAGGTAATATATTTATTCTCTACAAAGTTTTAATTAATTAATATATATATATATGTTTAATGAAATAATTATTAATATCAATTTAATTTTTAACAGTCTACTTACTGTTCAATTATGCAACAACATGGCATTGACTCAAGAAAAACAATAGATGTTGTGAATTTAGATCCTGCAGCAGAATATTTTGATTACAAACCCTTGGTAGATATAAGAGAGTTAATTCAGTTGGAAGATGTCATGGAAACTGAATATAATTTTGGACCCAACGGTGGGCTTATATACTGCATGGAGTAAGTTACATCTCTTTTAGATGGACCAATTATTTAATTGTAGTTTTGTATAAGAAAATTATTTCTTTTATAGATATTTGATTGATAATATAAGCTGGCTGACAGAGGAATTAGGTGATGTAGATGATGATTATATAATATTTGATTGTCCAGGACAAATTGAATTGTATACTCATATGACTGTAATGCGACAACTGATAACCGTATTGCAAAATCTTAATTTTCATATATGTGGAGTATTTTTAATAGATGTCCAATTCATGATTGATGCATCAAAGTTTTTATCTGGTACTTTGGCTGCTCTCAGTGTAATGGTAAACCTAGAAATTCCACATGTTAATGTTCTTAGTAAAATGGACTTGCTATCAAAGAGTGCGCAGAAAAGATTGGACAATTATATAGTACCTGATCCACACAGTTTATTGACAGATGCGAAAGATGATCCATGGAATGATATGTATCATAGTCTTACAGAAAGTATCGGTAGAATCATAACAGATTACAGTTTAGTGCGTTTCTTACCATTAAATATTAAGGATGAAGAAAATATTGCGGATATTAAATTAATTATTGATAACACTATACAATATGGTGAAGATACAGATGTAAAACCAAAAGACTTTGAAGAACCTGATAACGATATGGCTGAATCTTAACAAGTTATCTTGTAAGAAAAACTTTCATATAATTCTGAGTGCATAATTCTTTATATGTATGTCTAGATTGTATATTTAATAGATTATTAAAAAGAAGAAAAATATGTGCTACAATTCTTTGTTTGTGTATATTTATAATTTATTTTGTATTGATTTATAAAATTGTACAATGGAAGATATTTACAATTTGGAAATATTTTTATCTGTCTACATATAAATTCAATGTATTGAATACAAACATGAGGCAACCAAAAATAATGGTCGAGCCATGTGCAATAATTGCACTTCCCTCCCATCCTTCCTCTAAATGTTCGGCGGTTCTTGTATCATATTTTGCATTACATTTGCACAAGATTTTGTCATTCTTATGTGCATGTTCTTGCAAGCAAGCTGTTTCCTTCTTGTGTAGAATTGTCTTTATTATTTCTGAGGTTTCTTCCTCCTTAGTGACATTTATTACTTTATTAGGTTTTTCCTCTTTTACTTGTTCTTCTAAATCGCGAGTATAATCGCAGGAATACAGCACATTGTCCACTATTGTTCCATATTCGCTATAATTGAGCAATTCAAAACGCTTAGTCGCCTGCAATAAAAAATACTATTGAGAAGAAAAGAAAACATATTTTGTATGCCATTTTTTTCTTTAAAAATTTAATTTTAAGTTCTTAAATAAAAATATATTATGTTCATTCTTACCTCATCGAAAAATATAATTGCATGTTTAGAGGATGTAAATCCACAATTACCATAATTGGATAAAACTAAGTCACAATTGGGACCATTGCCAATAACAAAGGTTTTATGAGTTATAAAAGCTGGTGGATTAGGCTTAGGGCTTAAAGAAAATAATACGGCTCTTGCTCTTCTATGACAATTTATTGTTTCATAACTCTCCCCATCTGGATTTAATATCTGTTCTAATCTCTGTCGCGCTAATGCTTCCAATACTGGTCTTTCTAATAACTGGACACCTTCTTTAATATTATAACCACAATACCTTGCATGAAATTCAAGATTATTACATTCCTTGGAACTATCTATCACGATCTTGTCTGCTATATTCATATATTCGTTTGCATCTGATACTTCATGTCGAGCGCATTCCTCATCTGAGACTGTTTCATGTCCCTCTTTTTCTTCTTTCACTTTGATGATTTCTTCCGTTTTTTCACTTTCTATACAATTATCATTGCTCTTATCTGCCTTTTCAGAATCTCTACATTGCTCATCTCTGTCTACAGTATTTTTTACAGGCCATATAAGATTGTCTTGAGAAAACTGTACAGGATCTAATTGTGGCGGATTCTCATAATGGAACTTTACACTGCAGGGAACTTTTATTCTTGGACGACCTTCTAGTCTCACCTTTGTGCGAAATAATGGATTGGCAGTGCGTGCTTTACGCAAAAAGTCTAGTTTTACTGCATGCTGATCTATTGGTTGATTGGCATATTTGTCCCAGAGTTTTATGCGTTCTGTCACTCTGCAAGAAGTTAATAGATTCTGATCTATGAAATGGTTCGGATGATTGGGACACATCCATCTGCCAATAGGCAAGGCAGTCAGTGGGGGATCTAAACAATCCTGATGGAAATATAATGGACAATAGTCACATGCGATTAATGGAGCCTTCCTACAACTACGTCCACATTCAAAACATAGACGGGCTGGCAATGGAACCATTAAGTTGCTATCCAAGCAGTGACTTTTTCCAACTGGAAAAGAATATCATATATTGATATTTCTTATATATTGATTAATCTAAAACAATTATAACAACTGATATTTCAAAGTATACATATTTTTCTTACAGAAAAAAAGATAAAATAACATATAATTTTAATCCACTTACCATTATTATACGACGAACTAAACTGTTTACCTCTTCTGCCAGATACATAATCCATTTTATTACTTCCAGGAAACATTATAGGCAATTGTAACTCCTTGGGTAACTCAAATTCTCTTGGGTTTACTAGAGAAGCCGCCAATGCTAGTACTTCCAATGCAGATTTTTTCTTTTTTTCATTTCCTTTACTATCCAAAAGTTCTCTTTTAGAAGCACAACGGCAGGCATAACACAACCATTCTCCATTAGGAATATCTGTAGGATCCACTGCAGGATAGCTAAAAGGAAACAATTTTAAAACTGTACTTTTATAAAAAAATGCAGTACTTTTTGATAAATATTACTAAATCAATTGTAGAACAGTTCGAGTATAGTTATACAAGTACAGTCATACCATAAGTGCACTTACTGGCATTGTAAATGATAGGAGGCTGGACATTTGTCGCAACATATGAGCTCTCCACCATCTCTACAAGCATCACAGAAATCACGATTGTGACCACGACCTCTTCTCTTAAAGTATGGATGCTTCTTCTCTTCCTTTTCCTTCTTTGTTTTAGCTGCCTTGGAATCTTCGGATACTGGTGGTGCTATGAGAGCTTGTATTTGCTAATGGAAAGACAATTAAGTTTAGAAGGAATGATCTTTCAGGAATAGAAGCTGAAGGAGAGAGATTGCAGAATTAAACTATACACATTTTCTCTCCATTTCTTATAGGAGAAAGTTCTATATTATATACTGGTAGATTCGTTTACTTTGCTTACCGGCATTAATCCGCCAATCGTCGGGAAACCATACTCGACGGTACTCATTTGGAATATGTGCTAATACTTTGCAAATAATCAGAAAATTATTTCCTCGTCTTCTATCAATTAAAACATCTACCTTCTCTCATTCTACCACCATTAAATTCATATGGCAAGCATAATATATATACATATATATAACGTTTGTAGCGACCTCTTGGTTATATTAATGATGGTCAAAAGATCTAAAATTATGTACTATTATTATTTATTTTATTTATTCTTTTTTTAATTAAAAGCATTGTATTTTTAATATTTCACATATATATAAGATGGTATAAGACATCTTGCTAAGAGAGGCTTCTCTCTAATACCAGACACCTTATTGACACCGCGCTTGCGCGAGAAATTTAGCTGGCATATCAATGGCCATACTCCATGTGATGTATGATGTGACATTTATGCAGCGACGATAATTACAAAATTATAAAAGAAAAGCAATGTACTCGGCGAACGTACGTGCCGGCGTTGCACGCGCGTTACTCCGCATAGAGTCACGCAGAGAGATTCACAGTAATGCGGAATCTATCGAGTCATGTACGGAGGTTGTGAACCGAAATCCGCGAAATTTAGAGCGGCTAAGGATAGCGAGGAAACCTCAGGGATATCATCTCGAAGTACCCGGGCGAATGTATTGGCACAAGTAAGACAGGTTCTCAATTCTTTTGCTACATATATACATACACTACAGACGATTTGAAATATATGCATTCTCCAACTAATCTGATCATTCAATTAATTATAATACTTTATGTTATTCCATTTATAGACTGTATCTGATTAAGAAACCTCGTTACATTACTGCAGAAGTTCGCCACTTTGAAAATGGATCAGTCATTACAGCTTCTAGCATGGAATGGGCATTAAAGAAGCAGTTATATCGGTACAAAGATTTATTTGGATTTAAATCTTCTGTTTTATTATTACTCTTCTTAATCAGTTAGATCAATCAAATAATTAGAATATGAATTTAGGGGTACCGATGGTTCAGCTTATATTAACGTAGGACGTGTCTTAGCTCAACGTTGTTTGGAGGCTGGGATTTGCGAAATGAGAGTTGATGCTGAGTTAACTGGAGAAAAATCTGAATTATTAATTCAACAGTTAAAGAATAATGGAATTTGTCTGACTGAACCACCAGTGTATAAGTATCCAAATTCTTGGGACAGATATCGACCAGAAAAGCCCTGGGAGATCCATGAATAATATATATATATATATATATATACCATCTTTTTCCTACACGATAACGTACAAGAAATAAACTGTGAACTATATAAATGATATAGTATGGCTCTAACGATACTTCTTATGAAGGGTAAATGAAATTAAACTTGGTGTGATCTGTGTGTATATTATTGTAGTAAACCACTGCAAAATATCAAGTTTTGTACACTACAATATCTCGTTATAAGAGATAAAAATAAATAATTATATCACTATTAAATAAACATCTAATCTAAAGATATAATGCTATTAGACTTATAAGTGTCATATCATTATCCAAGGCAAATACACATTGTGTTTGAATCTGTCATGTAATATTGCGGCATAAGACAAACATACGCTACAATCGCGGAATTTTAATTGCAAAGTAAGCGGAGGGCAATTTGAATTTAACACGCCACGATACTCAATCGTTTATGCATGGGGCATCGCGGAAACCACTAATTACCATCCAATGATCTACGGCACGTGTCGCGCGAAATGATAGTCGCGTCATGCCAACGGAAATACGTATGTATCATACATACGTACATCCATCGTCATGTTAATTCCAATATCGCCCCCTCCGTGGAGAGGACTTAATCTGTTATTAAACATTCGTCTTGATACTGATACAAAACGAAACACTCGCAATCCCCTTCTTGTTCCGCGAAAAGGAAACCGCCCATCGCCGATGCT
>JBCJKF010032655.1:0-11346 GCA_039654545.1 Plocamopherus ceylonicus
GGGCCTGCGCTTCCCTCAGGTGGGCGGGGTCACGCCTCAATTCAGGGCCTGCGCTCGAGCCGTCGTACGCGTAACCGAGACCTGAATTCAGGGCGTGAGCTTCTAGAAGGTTAATGATGGTGTAAGGTAAGCCTCGCCGTCCCCAGTCAGGAGTCGTTTGAGCAAGCACACGACGATATAAAAGATATGCTGGTGGCATGGATGGCTGATAATCAATCACAGGACTGCGCCAATGGGCATCAAATTTGCTCAGTTCCAGAAAACTTACAGACTTTAAGCAAACTTTTCTTTTTAAAAATGCTTTGTATCTCTCCTGCGAAAAAAGGCTAATTAAAGAGATCACACTTGAGGCCTTTAGTTTATCTTCGGTATGTATGGCTACATCATGGATGAGTATTGCGTGTATTTTTAGTATTTGATACACAGTTTCCAAATTCTTACTTTAGTTTTATTTTCCTCATGATATCCAGGAGTATCTGTATCAGGAGGGAAGGCTAATGTGACTCGAATATGGTACGGTTTGACCTGGAGTAGAAAAAGTAGAAGTAAAAAGTGAAATAATCAATCATCAACATTGAAACAAGAAAACAAAGATGAAGTTAAAACCACTGAGAGACAGGAGCTTGAATGGCCAATTAGATGATTCCCTAGACTTAGAGGTCTAGTTGTGAGGATTCATCTTTCAGGCATGATTGGTGATTGAACCTATTAATTTGTACACATCACTATCATGCTCAAAGTAGTGGTTTACCATTACATCAGTCAGGTTTCTGCCATAAAAAATAGATCAAAGAATAAAGGCAAATGCATTGCATTAATTTATTTCTTTTACTGTCAACTTCTTGGGAATGGCATCAGTTGAACAGGATACTAAGGCTGAGCGGCATTAGTCAGTGAAATGCATGTTGCCACTCCTGACAATCATGAAAAAGTAGAAGTCACTGCGTATGTGACATTTTTTTTTTTTTTACCTTCTCTCTATTTCACACGAAGGATTTCTTTATGGAAAAAAGATGGACCGACTCTAACTGAGCCATAACATAGCATAAAAGTAGGAGGTTAAAAAAAAAAAGCTCACCTCCATCTGAAGAGCTTCTGCAAAACCCCGAAGAGCAAACTTGGATGCTGAATACGCAGTGTAGCCAAAGAGACCTAGCTGGCCTGCCTGTGATGAGACAAATATGATTCTTCCACTCCCTTTTGATTTCATGCCAGAAATCAGAGCTTTTGTTGCATGGACAGCACTGGTGTAGTTGACATCCATCATTTTCTGTTGAAGATAGTAAACTAAAATTGTCAAATTTGCCAAAATCTTTAAAAGATACTACTATTAGAAGTAGTCGATCATTGTAATGAAAAAGCAATGTGGGAAATTCATGTTCCATTGTTGGTTTATATAGTTCCAAGACTATTGTTTATTTATTGTCTATCAAGTTTAGATCTAATCTAAAACTTTTCATTCCAAAACATTGAAAAAGGAATATTCAGATTGCATATTTTGTTAAGTATACCTTAAAGACACTGGGTGGCAAATCCTCAAAATACCCAGCAATGGCTGTTCCAGCACAGTTGATCAAAACATCCACTGGACCAAAGTCCTTCTCTGCCTGGTGAAAATCAACAAGATCCTCAATTACTGAGCAAATCAAAGTCATCAAAAACATATTTCACTTTATTTTAAGTTATCTGAACGGTTTTCTTAAGTCTCTTTTACAACATCCCCATCGCCTTTCATCCTTAACATGGATAAGGACCCCAGATAAGAGCTTACCATTTTTCTCTGTCCTGACACATCTGTGCTAGTTCTAATCATGGTTTTCCAGTTTTATCTCTTTCACTCTCCGCACATCTTCTACATGTTTCTCTTGACCACTGTCAGTTTTACTAGCCTTCAACAAGAATAATAGTTAAGACTGTACAAAACATCATTATAGATGGTTTGTTTGTTTGTTTGAATGATCCCCTCTGGTGTGTAGGGTTTTTAAAGATTTTTTTTTAGAAACAGACTTGAAAGCAACTTGGAAAGGCATTTTTCTAAATTTCTTAAACTCAAAATAAGAATAAGGAGAGCTGTACTCAAGCTCTCCCCATTCATATCCTGTGATTGATTTATCAGAGAATAAAAATTCTTTTGCTCACAATATAGCAGCATCATATATTTACATTTCCTCACCTTTTTCAAAGCAGCCTCTACCTCGGCAAAATCATGTGATAAATCCACAGAACAAATTTCAACATTCTGAAAAAAAAGAAAAAAGTTGAAAATTATGGTATTGTCAACCAGAGGGAAAATAATTCATGTGATTAGTAGACGAAATAAGCATTTTGCTGATCAAAACTGAAGCAAATTGTCTCAGAAAGGCAAGCCCTCATCACATATATACTAAAGGCGTCTAAATAGCGCAAATGATGGAGAAAGAGGGATTTGTGACAATCCCAAGGTGTGAGGGAGAGAGAGAGGGGGGAGGAAGGGAGCGAGAGAAAGTGAATTACAGAGTCTATAACAACCACTGTAATAACTGCTGCTGTCATTGCAATTACATAGGTTGCCGAATATCAGACAAATAGATGATGACAAACAAATGCATGACAGTAGTAACTAGAAAAAGACGAATGAGTTGATGACAAATTTCTGGGGTAGATGTATCATGATATTATTATTATTACATGTAGTTTAAATTTCAATGAAGCCAATAAAAACATTTGACCCAATTTCCCTCTTGGACAATAGTTGGATTATGACTGTGATTGTATATGACTAGCTGGACTTGGCTCCCGGCTTCGCCTGGGTTTGTGAAAACATTATATGAATGATGGGTGGCTTTTTTTTAGCTGGATAGCTAGGTGTATATCTAGATCTAAACATAAATGTTGAATTATTACAGAGGCTTCCTTTTACCTGGATAGCTATATCTAATCTAGATCTAGATTTCTAGGAATAATATTTAGATCTACAGAAGATCTAAATAAGAGATAGCATGTGGGCATCAATCGGCCAACACCAAAATGCCTTACTAGCGGAGGAAGCGGAGATCAAGATATCTAATCTTTTCATTAGAAGAGCGGTTGACTACTTGTCATGGCATTTCTTGTGCATTGCATATTTATACACAGTAAAAAAAAATATAAAAAAAATGAGTTCCTTTAGGAGACATGGTCTTCTAAATAATGCCCACTTTCTAACTCAGCAAAAAAAGTAAGCTTCATGCAAAACATGGAGCCTCTAATGCATGTGGTTTGTTTGGTACCTCATGCCAAAGGTGCAAGTTATTCAAATATATACATAGATATATATCATATAACATCACCTTTTGTTCATCTCTATTTGAAACATGGGAGGAAACTTCATGTTTTGCCTCTTCCAATTTTTGCTGTTGAAAAGAAAAGATAATTTGTATTACAGCATCAGCTTGCCAGCATTTCTATTACGTTTTTTACCCCTGTATTCTCTATGATTTTGAAAATCATGTGAATCTCATGAACACTCTTCATCCTAGGAATATTTTTCTGAATATTTTTTTAGCACTTATCTTTGACATGTGGTGGACTGTCATTGGTATTAAGTTTTTAAATGATTGTAGCATGAAATATTAATATACATATTTGCAATTATTTTATTATTAAAAATACAATCAATATAAAAGAGAGGAGATACCTAAATGCAAGGAAAATCTATGAAAAATCTCAAAAGGTGCAAAAGAAAAAAGTAGCAGATAAAAAGCACAAGATCAAAAGAAAAGTTTATTGGCTATAGTGCTCGGTATGCTGAAAGTTTTCAGAATCCTTCCTCAAACCACACATGTCCATGAAAACAAGTCATCAATCATTAATGAGAAAAAAAAAATCAACAATTGTGATTAACTTGCTTAAACTAAATGCATTCAACAACACAATATATATTATATTACATAAAATGTAAACATCTTTATACATTATAATGATATTGGTCTAGCCTAAGTAACTATACTACATACTAACTACAGTGGTCTAGCCAAAGTAATAGATATTATATATAAACTAACTGCTCTTTAATTTTGTCACAAAAGAAAAACATATATATATAAACTTTCCTTTCCAACTTCATCTGTCAAAGTTAAACAGAATCAGTAGTAAATAATTTAAATTAAGTTACTAACAAAAATCTTTAACATTGAATTATTCATTATACTTTATTTCTTGCAACCAAAGTGACTTTTGCTCCTTTTTTGACAACTTCAATTGCCAAAGCTTTTCCAATTCCACTTGATCCTCCGGTTATCTGATAGAAGATGAAAATAATTTTAATGTTTCCCTTGGCAAAAAAAAAAAAAAAAAAATCACTTAAAACAAGCAAAAGAAAACAACACCTCCCTCCCCCAAAAGAAAAACTACCTATCTGTCTGTCTTTCTATCCATCTGTCAATCTATATCTATTTATCTCAATCTTTCTATCCGCCTATCTCATTACCTTTCATTAAAAGAATTCACCAATGCATTGATTCTTATTCCAATTTATTGATTGTTTTTTTTTTTTTGTTTTTTTTTTTTGCTTTTGTTTTTTGGGGTTTTCTTTTTTTCCTTTTTTTTTTTTTTTGAAGGAGACGTTTGTTTTTAGTTTGTTTTTTCTTGCTTTTGTTTTTTAACTTACTAATCTAGCCGGTTCAACACTGTACATTCACCTCCTGAAATCAACCCTGACCTACTTTTACTGTGTAGGAGGCCACCTTAGCCTACCATGTTAGCCAACGTCCACACAGGAAGAGGTTGCCGCTAGAATGTGATATAGGCCAGGCTGTGTTGTTTTTACTGTTTTTATCATAAAGCGCACTCTCTTTGAATGAAATAACTAGACCCTGGCAATGAGATGGCTGAAATGTAGATCTAACACCACTCTGACTTTGATGAAGAGAGAACAAAAGCCGGAGCCCGTTGTAGATCAAGTTGTAGCCCCAGGCTATAGGTAACCTTGACGTAATGATGGGCATCTGATTTATACTAGGCCCAAAGCCTCAAGATCGAAAGAATGAATAGCTACTGATTTCTCTGCTGTTTCAAAATCTAAATCAATAAAATCAATTACAATCAGTGCTTAAAGTTATGGCTGTCGTTATCGCACCTCGGCTGCAAATAAACAAAATGAGTTATTTGCAAGCTGGTTTTTAGCTGTCAGGGGCAAATAACAAACAGTCCCATTGCAACATGTTGTCAGTCGAAGCTTGCATTTCCGGCTCCTAAAGATAGCGACTTCACTCGTTCTTGTAGGGGTTCTAAATCTGTAAAATAGATCTGGGTAGCGTTATTTTAATTGCTAGAGTGACGACAACAACCGCCATTGGGTGATAGGCTTATTTTTATAGCAACTGTTGTCTCAATTTACCTCTCAGCAAGAGCAATTACTCTCCCCCGCCACACACACAGCGTCATGTATATTGTATATAATAGGGGAGCACGCTACAACCAATAGCTATTTTCGTTAATATTTTATCTACATGCAACAAATTTTTACGGAATGTAGATATATCTTAGAAAGAGATATTAAAGTAAAAAAATGGCCAAAAAAAATGGTTGCCATGGTAATGGCTGCCGTCTTGAAAATAAACAAACATTCGTAGCTTCAATATATATATAAAAAATTTTAAAAAGATTGTCACATTTTTTTCACGTGATAGATAGGGGTAATAGGCTTATTGATAATTTTGTCTTGAGTTACTTTTTGAATTTTTTTTTTAATTTTCAGAAATACTGTTCCAAAAATTTCATAAAAATTTTAATTATTAAAACTTTTCGGAATGGTTGGGGAGCCATAAAATACACACACAAATGACATTTTCACACTGCTCAACACTGCTGGACGTTTGCTCAACGCTGATTAGCAGGACCATCTGAATAGAAAATGTACCGAATTCATCCTGATCAGAACCACAATGTCAGTAGGCCTAGAATCTAGATCTAGATCTAGATCTAGATTCTAGTCCTTTATTATTATTCTATTTTATCAGTAGACGGCTGACTCCTGGCTCCTGGGAGTAATGCTGGATAGTGAGCATTACAGTGATCCTACTAAATTGAATGTAAAATGTCTATAATTTAGCCTATATAGAATTATATGTTTAAGTTCTGTCCCAGTATGATTCAGTAGATCTATCTTTATAAATTTTTACCAAAACATGTGCTCCTCTAAGATTCATTGGCACCGGCGAAAACAGAGGTGAAAGCAAGTAAAGAGTAATTATAAACAATATGAATGCCGCAAGCACAATCCAAATCCAGGCACCCATTATTGCAAACTGTTCTTGTAGATAGAAATCTAGATCTAGAATTTAGATCTAAATTATCCCCATATATAGATCGAGATCTAGAGTTCGAGTGAACGCTGAAAATCTCTGTGGATTCTAGCCTAGATCCATATCTGAGTCTAGAATCTTGATATAAACATCAACTGATGCATGAAGCCTAGGTTAGATTAATGGGCGTCACCTCCCCTGGAACGGGTCCTGCTAATAAGCGTCGAGCAAGCTTCGAGCAAGCGTCGAGCAGCGTCGAGCAAGTGTCGAGCAGCGTCGAGCAAGTGTCGAGCAGCGTCGAGCAAGTGTCGAGCAAACGTCGAGCAGCGTCGAACAGTGTGAAAATGTGCTATTTGTGTGTGTATTTTATGGCTTTTCAACCATTATTAAGAGCCAGAACTTCGACATCGGTCATTTCCCTAAAGTATCAGCGAACTGCTTTCCAATAGTAAAGAAAGCAATGGATTTACATAAAGAGACTTGGAAAATAAAGAAAAATCCATAAATAGGGCCTACCTAAATTTAATGCATTTTCAATATTGTACAGCGAAAGCAAAAACGCCAATCCTTTACAACGTGTAATGTTGCCCATTTGACCCCGTGTCTCGGCTATTTCCGCCCATGTATTAAAATATCGCCGGCTATAAAAATAAAAACCTCGTTTCCGCTCACGATGTCAAGGGGTTTCTGTGCGTGTGTCTATAGAGTTTTTTTTTGTGTTTTTTTTTTAACTTATCAATTTCTTCTTGGATTTTGGATTATTCCTTAAGAAAGGTGAGTGAGACTTGTGAAAATATGTGATGTCGTCTGTCATGCGAGAATCTGCGTGTAAATTGCAATCAAGTTTCAAGTCTAGTCAAGTTAGTTTGAAATCAAGTTGCGAGTCACGGTAGTTCTACAGGGTGTCCATAAAGTCTCTGCACAATTTTGAAATATTTGCTTTACCACCAAATAACTCATTAACGTTTCAAGTTTTTATTTTACTACATTTGTCTTTTTAATTTACAAAAATAACAGAGTTTGTAGATTTCCGGAAAGTGCGCAAAACGGCCACTGTTGACGAAAAAGGGCAGTGCGTGCAGTAGTGATTTATTCAAACAAAATCAGACACAGACTCAAAGAAACTTAAGGAATAGATGTGGAAGAAATCCACTATCTCGGTCATCAATTCGAACCTGGTACAATAAGCTTTTAGATCCGGTACTGATTCAGTGTCAGACAAAAGAAGGAGCGATCGTCCTAAAACACCAGACGATAGCGTGCGTCGCTCAAGGGAAATCGTCGCTCATTCTTCTACAGAATCTGTCCGCGCAGCTGCGAAGCAGTTATTGATTCCACCGTCGACAGTGCACAACATTTTGCGCAAAAATATGAAATTCTACCCGTACAAATTGCAGATGTTGCAGGCACTGGGGTCGAAAGACAAGCTGAGAAGAACTGAGTTTGCTTTTGAAACTTTAGAGAGCTTTAGAGAAAGACAAGCTGAGAAGAACTGAGTTTGCTTTTGAAACTTTAGAGAGCTTTAGAGAGAGAGGGCGCGCATGCGCTAGAGTTAGACGCACTTCTAACATTGTGGAGAACAAGTGGCTTTAACATCGATTTACCAGCCATTATACCATCAATTTAGCATTTAAATAAGATATATAGAGTCTCTGGACTCTGCTTGTGTATCATTATTTAGAAATGTGTAATGTTTTTACGCTTTGTAAGTCTGGTTGACTGACCCAAACATACCACCTTGATTCACAGGTGAACTCCTTCATGGCCGCCGTCAGACCGATGTTGTTTATGTTTTTGATCACTTCCTTCTGTCAACGGCTGAGTTCTCCACCCAACTCAAGTTATAATAGTGGTATAGGTATTGTTTTATTGCATATCAAAGGACAGATAGACCTAGTTAGGAAACCTCCACAGTTCATCCACCAATCGAAAGAACTATCTGTCATCATTTTGTCATTACTATTACTCTCTGGGGACATCGAACGAAACCCTGGGCCAAAAAACACGAGCATAATAACCCATGCGGGTTATGTGACTTGCCTGTGACTTGGCAGTGCCAAGGGGTGTGCTGTGATGACTGCAGCAATCGGCATCACCGCTCCTGTCTAGAACTATGCTCGAAAGATTACGTTTTCCTGCATCCTTCCAATGTACAATGGCTATGTTGTAAATGCAATAGTATTAACATGAACTCATTTACATTTAAGAGTTATGAAACCCATTCGAATTTTTATGCACCTATCGAAGGGACCAAGGTTACCCTCGACTCAATTAACTCTGCATTTAGTCAAAAGCCTGCAGCCCGATCATTGATGATTGATGAATCCCGTAATCGAAGCTGTTTAAGTTCATCGAAGTCATGTGCAACCTCATCATTGTACCCCCCCAAAAAGGAACCTACGCATATTAAACACCAATTGCTAAAGTATTGTCGACAAAGGTCCTGAACTATCAGCAGCTCTCAAATATTTACAACCGGACATAGTATGCGGTACTGAGTTATGGCTCAGAGGTTACAAGCCAGGGCAAAACCCTGCTCATGATGCAATTAAATCCAGTGCGATATTTCCAAGTCATTACAAGGCGTACCGAAACGATCGTAACTCATTGGGAGGAGGCGTGTTTGTTCTTGTGCACGAAGACCTCGTAGCAATTGAACAACCAGTATTTATCACCGACTGCGAGATCACATGGGTGAAAATCCATTTGAAAGGATGTAAGGCGACGTGACCCTATAACATGTAATAGGGTCACGTCGATGTAAGGAGTTGTTTGTTGGGTGTTTCTACATGCCGCACCGCAACCGCAATGTCTTAAAGGCGTTATAGGGTCACGTCGCTTAAAGGAGTTTGACCGATCGTTAGAACTTTTAACAGACAAGAAAGACAAAATTGTACAGAGACGTCATGGACACCCTGTAGATCTTGCCAAAATAAGAGACTATTTGGCACTATTAGCCTAAGACACTAATTTGGCTGCTAGACGCTGCTCGACGCTTGCTCGACGCTGCTCGACGCTTGCTCCACGCTGCTCGACACTTGCTCGACGCTGCTCGACGCTTGCTCGACACTGCTCGATGCTTATTAGCAGGACCTGTTCCAGGGGAGGTGACGCCCATTTTTCTCCCTGTATTCTAAAGTAATCGAGTATTAGTTTTGAGATTGATGATTCATTTCAGCATTTTTTTGAGTCAGGTGGAAAACTATCCTCGTTGCACAACAGGGGTGTGGGATGGGAGGGGGTGGAATTTTATTTACGTAGTAGATTTTTTACTTGAATGTGAACCGATAATTTCAATAATTAGAGCTTATAAGTTTTTAACCATACTTAGCATTTGCAATATCTATCTTTCTTTCATCATACTCAGCTTAATGCTAAATTATAATCGAGTTAGCCATCCAATGAATGACACGTTGTACTCGTTTCTTTCAGGCTACAGAGCGTTTATTTCTTCCTAGAACCAAGAGCTCCAAAGCATCAAACATGGCCAAATCAACAAGTTCGACCGGTGGTCGCAAAAAAGAAGGCGATAATTCTGACAAAGGAAAGAATAAGTCAAGTCAAGCAAAGCAAAGCGGTAAAAAACCTCTTCCTGGGCCTACACATCTAGGTCATTTTATCATGATGGTGTTAATGAAAATCTGCCGATCAATTCTTTTTGTTGACACTTCGGTCAAGATAGGCGTCTACCTAATAGGCGTGATGGCCGGCTCTGTGATTGGTGATCTCTTCCCCATACCCAAGACTATCATGGCTGACAAAAGAAACCCTCTCAATGTTTACTTCATTAAAATGGGATGGGGTTGGACGTTAGTCAGCATAGGGACTTACATATTTATCACAACTTTAATATATTGCTGCCGTGATTATGCCAAGATGTGTCAACATGGGATGCGGCTTGCTGTTGGAACATTTTGGTGGTATGTGTGCACAAAAGCATTCAATCATGTTGAAAACATTGTTGGAGTATGTACACATCCTGCTCATGATAGTAGAGCTTCTTGTGTAGGAGCAGGAAAGAACTGGCTAGGATTTGACATTTCAGGTCATGTTTTTCTTGAAATTCATTGTCTTCTTATAATCTCTGAGGAATTGAAATCCTTCAAAGAGTGGAAAAAATTGGGGAGTCTTTTTGAAGATGAGGACTTGAAGGACAAGCGTAATATTCCAGAATCTGAACTGCAACAGGCCGCTACGGATTACAAAATGCTTACTCCATATATCAAAATTCTTGTCTTTCTGATCACTATTATTTTTGTTTTGTTCGAATTCATGTTGATTGTTTCAACTGTGTATAGATTCCATACACTTTCTCAAAAAGTGACAGCTTCTTTTGTGGCAGTAATATGCTGGTTCCTCAGTTATCGTGTGTTCTTTAGGTCTAGAAATCCATACCCATTTTTCCCAAATCAAGTTGGAGAGTCACGTCTTGCTTTCATGAAAATGGAGTGACTTTTCTTGAAAGTGATAGAGAGAAGTTTCTAAAGGTTATAATTTATGGATATATAATATATGATATAATATGAAAGTTATGATATTCAGTTAGCAGTTGTGTGTTTGTGTGCATGTTTCAGTTGTAATGGTCTAAAGCTGGAAATCCATAAGCACTGGAACTGAACGGCAGTAGAATGGCACCGGGAAGAAATGTGTGTGGGGGAAATCTATTGGCAGGGGAGTATCACAATTTACAACGTCAGTGTATGTTTGAATCCATAAACTCGATAGATCATGTCATTGCATATATATCATGTTTGCACCTTTTTTGTTTTGCATTATACTTATAATATAAATATTTTTAAGCAGCATGGCACCTACCCAGTCAAAATTGTCTAGGTTTGTGAAACATCTTAAGATTAAGAGCGATTACTGCTGATGATTTGGCTCCTGGTTAACTCATAGACTACTAGTATCGCACATGTGCGATTACGGTAGTCTTACGCCATAGCACACTTGTCGCACATGTGCGATCGTAGCATTGGCGAGTCATAATATAGAAAGATCGCATTATATATGCGATTGTGGTATGGAGTGTTTGCTAGGCCTATATTTCTACTTCCGTTTCCTACCGGAAGTAGCTCTCTAG
>JBCJKF010032766.1:0-11346 GCA_039654545.1 Plocamopherus ceylonicus
TTCCAGTAACATTAAATAACGACCTGAAGATACTCCCCAGCAACACAACTCAACTTACATCAATGACTGATTTGAAACATCTAAGAGAACGCGCACAGAACCGGCAAAATTGGTCAAATTTCATTACAAAATTGAGGAGAACAGCCGAAGCTGCGAGATCGGGTGAACCTGCCAGAGGAAGGCACTAAGTCAAGTAAGTCAATTGAGTCCAGTTCACAAAGGTATTACGGTTCTAAGCCGTAACATAGCAAACAAAAGAAACAGGACATCCCTCACGATACCTATTCAAACCCACCAGTAAGAAATAGAGTGGGTAATTTTTCATTGTTCGTAAGGAAAAAATTTCAGTGTACGATTTCCCAGTAATCTAATGATAGACAAACTTTCAAAATCCCTTATGAACTTTAAGCCCATGAACGTCATTTTTATGCATGATCACATGTACTAGATGCTAGGAATTCATTAGTGGATCCATTGATTGAAGAATCGGGGTCAGTAAATTGATATAATATGACGATTTCATCGAGAACTTACGCGAATAATAGCACCTCGATCTACATGCTGCCTAGACACAGCCTGGCCTCAATGCTTCAGGCGAGCGCAGAAATACAGGACCCGCAGGTAGCAGAGGGGCAAAGCCAGCATGGACTTCGACGAATAAATATGGGACCCGCAGGCAACGCATGTGACGATCTCAAGCTAGCGGGGCGAATATATACGGGACCCACAGGTTGCGTGTTAGAATATCAGACCAAACTTAGCAACACAGACCCAAAAGTCCTCCATCTCCACTATCATCTGTGAGGCACAGTGGCTCAATGAATGGAGCCTTGGGCTTGAGACCAATGGGTCTTGGGTTCGATTCCTGCAGGCACCGTATTTTCCTTAAGCAAGAAAATTTACTCGAATGGTTCACCCTACCCAGGTGTCAAATGGGTACCTGGCAATAGGCTGATCCTGTTGAGCCGATGGGCTGCACTTTACTGTGTGCTCTTCAGGGGATATGCACTTGTTGACAACAGGGATAAAGCGCTATATAAATGTCATCATTTTTTTTTCTTCTTCTCTGCCTCTCAGCTACCCATTGAGCTCAGGCCATCAACAAAGGCTTTCCACTCCCTCCTGTCTTGAGCCATTCCTCCCAGTTGACAATACTTGGCTTTCTGAGTTTATCAGCCATTATGAAGACTAGGACTAAGAACTAAGACAGTTGGATCCATGTATTCTGTTCTTTTATCTTTGCCTTCGTCTCCTTTTTCCCCGTCATATGGGGCCTGCCTCACTCTAACACATGCATAAATGTGGAGTACATGGGTTAAAATTTATAATATTGATAAATTGAAAGTCACTAGAAGAGTCAAAACAAATCACCAGGAGATAATGTCTCTGCAAGCTCAAGATCCAGTTGTTTGTTTGGACCACTCTTGGTTTCTCTCGCCACAACTCCATTGGCTGGTGGAACAACTGGTGGCTGCGGTGGCACAATGGGCGCAGGAGCCGGTTCAGCAGTAGATGAAGCAGAGGGCACTTCCTCCTCTGGCTGTGATGGTGGATCTAAACCCAAAACATCAACATCTGAGGCAGCTAAAAGAAAAAAGTAAACAAATTAGTGAATCAACAAATAGAATAAAAGGGCATATACTACTCATAACTCAAAATATTCTATATATCCAAGAAGATACAAATCTTTCCAACTGGATATTCCATTCATGAACACCAGCCATTATATCACAGATATGATGACATGCACTTGAATTTATCAATAATAAAGGTTAACAGTGCTGTCACCTTACATGGCATGAATGACAAAAACAATGGGTTTAGAAATGTATATATCGGGTGTGTCAAAAAAATGGTGTAGGATTTTGGACGGTTATAACATGTAAACAATGAAACAAAAACTATTGACATAAAAGATAGGGTCAGTATGACGATTTTATCTTAAAGGCTCAAAACCTCGTTCATTCTCAATTTAGATCTATGCCTAGATCTAAATCTAAATCTAGAGTTTAGATCTAAAATTTTTAATACCAATATAGACCTACGATTCAGGTTAGATCTTTGACGAATGCGACACTATCAGGTAGGAGAAAATATTTAATTCAAATTCAATTGTAAAAATGGATTAAAAGATGGTAATTTCTGTTTTTCATTGATCATTTCCCAGTAATCATATCGTCTCCTCTCATTAAAAATAATTCTGGGTATCGAAGTGTGAATGTGTCATTAAATGTTGGGTCTATAAACCATCACAGTCTAGCCATGAGCCAGTCACCACACGAAATCTGTCGATAGTTGGTCCATTGATAGTATTGCACTTAAAATTCGATCACATCTTTATTACTCTATGGACATATCATAATTGTCATGCTAAAGTAAAAATATTATTTCTAGATCTATGCCAAATTTCAATGCACTCTTTAAACAGAGTGGGGGAGTGTAGGTCATCAAAGTTCCCATGCCTTTTTTTTTTTTTTTTTTTTTTTTTGCCCACCCATTATAAAAATCACATTCTAGAAAAAGGTGAAGAAAAATTCGTACTAATCTTGACCAGCGAAGTGGATGTTGTAAATGGGGAATCAATTTACCTAGTTAATTTTTTCAATGAAAATGTTTTCTTCAGACATTTACTGCTGAATTAATTGAAAAAGATGTTACTGTCTGTCAAGAAACAAATCGCTGAGGTAACCCACAATGGTAGATGGTGACAATTCAATAAATGAATGAATCAATCATGACTTTAAAGTGAGAAGAAATAGATCTATAATCAAGCTGACTGATGCTTTAGCAGATATTGAACTTTGCAAACTTTTTTTTTCCAAATTGCACTGAAAATTACATATTTAAGTTTTCATATTTGAGACATGCACATACATGTCTATCAATCTGACGTTTTTCTCTTTCTATGGAAATTTAGAAACAGAATCAGATTTTATAAGCAGGAGATTGATATTTTGTTAAAAAATGATGGGCTGGATAGGGAAATCAGGGCCAAACATTCAAGAAAACCATAAGAAAGGAAGGCATAGACTCCTAGTGTAAAATGCTGACAAAATATAATTTTTATACAGATGGAAAGAAAGGCAGGATCTAGAGAAAGAAAGAAAGAAAGGAAAAAGAGAAAGAAAGAAACGAAACAGAACAGTGAAAGAGGGAGAGGAAAGGAGTAAAAAATCATCCCCCCAAGAAACAACTGACCAAGGAAATCATAAATTATCTTACTTGAATCAAGGCCTACACGTTCAGCAGGTGGGAGAGTAATTTGTTGCCGAGAATGTCTACCTTTCTTCTTCTTCTTGCCTTTACGAGGTGGGCGGGTTAGGGCTGGAGGTTTAGACTTCTTTCGTGGTTTCTTTTTATTCTCTAATTCTAACTGTTTCTTGTAATTATCCTGTAAAGAAATTCAGTAAATTTATTATTATTTCCACATTAACATTATTATAATCATCACCATAATCAATATCGCTATTTACAATTAGTATTATTTGCAAAAAATAAAAGTAAGAGAGGAGGATAACCATGACAGCTCACACTGATAACAGTTTGAGCAAACTCTTTAAATTTTTAAGACAAAATACATCTCCACGTCTTTAACTCTTTTTATCCTTGCCCCACAGACATTCTCCCCATCTTGTGATTACCTCACTGAAAAAGCTTACAAGACACTGTAAATAAGTTGTTTATGTCCATATCTGCCCTAAAAAGAGTCAATAACAGATGAGAAAGCAAAGGGAACTCTGAAATGAGCTGTGCAAAGCCATAGTTTCATTATTTTTTTTTAATACCGGTAAAGTAATGGTAGGCGCCAGACCATTTGGAATCCTTATTACCAGAATGAGCAGTAGTCATTACGAGAAGACTCATGGCCCGGATAAAAAGAGTTAAGGTGAAAAAGAAATGTCAAAATAAATGAAGAGATAAGGGCCATCCTCCTTCCAGTCAAATTTTTAAAAATTGAATATAAAATAAACAATTAAAATTGAACTCAACCATCCAATTCCAGATGCCCATGCAAGAAGATATTTCAATGACAGTAGAAAAACGATCCTATAATTTACTACTCTAATGAATCAAAATGCCAAAGAACCAAAGACACTCACAGCCTTGGCAGCATGGACCGGGCAAAGGGGCAGCTCGTGTCGGATGTCAAAAACTGGCATACAGCACTGGGTGTTGTCCGCAAACTTGGCAGTGCAATAATCAAAGATCTGCTGGTTGATATTGTACATTACGTCTTGGGTGACAGTTAAAGACTAAATTCAGAACTTTGGAAAGGAGACTTGGGAGAAAATTCAATGATAATGCCCCTTTACTTCATTACTAATTGACTACTAATTGACCAAGCATGTTTTTTTTAATATTATTATTATTATTAAAGATCTGAAGCAATAATCACTCACACAAATCTAGTTGACTGTGAAAATAAATTGTATATTTTGCATTGATTCCAATTACCAATGTAGACAGAGCATTCTTCTAGAGCAATATTTAAGTAATCGAAGACATTCCTATGAAAATAAATAATGCAGTCATATTGATTGTTCAAACATGAATATTCTTCATTAAAAAGATGACCAAAAGAAATGCTGCCAAAGTCCAATTATCATCTCCCAAAATGCAATACTAAGTCTATGATACATCCTGTTTGCTGTAAGCATCTTCAAAAACAAAAAAAAAAACAAAAAACATATATATATAAAGCAAAAACCATTGACAGCGCTGCAAACGACAGAGGAGCATCCCGTCTTACCTTTGATAGAGGTTGTGGAGCCAATAGAATCCATGGACCTCATCAGTAACAAGCTGGTTATACTAAGCTGTCAGTAATAGCCCATAAAGACTATCATTAAAGGCAGCTCATCATTGCTGTTGTTGTTATTGATCCAGCCACTCTTGGGTGTTAGCCCTTCAGTAGCTCATCATTATAGAAAGGCTTGGCAAGAGTGCCATGGGCCATGATGGGTCAGACAGCAGGGGAACTAGATTACAGGGTGGAAAGTGCGAAATTTTTGCCCCTGAACTTTTCGCGGTCGAGCGGCTTCAGTTGGTATATCTGCAACCAACCTTATACGTTATGCAAAATGCTATGGTTTGCTGAATTGTGTGTTCTCTAATCTTTTGGATAAACTGTTTACCAAATTTAGAAAACTTAAAACAATTTTATTTCACTAATACATGTACCAACCTTCACATTTAAACTGGAGAGCTGTAAAATCAAAAAGTGTGAGTTAAGCATGCAGTGGAAAGCCAGTGGGCTTAAGTGGAGAGAGCGGTTGAAATGATCCATTATTGTTAGAAGCAGGGTTGCCAGTTCCCGAACTTTTCATTTCCTGAACTTTTCAAGTGGCTCGGGCTCAGGGGCTGCCGAGTCCCCAGTGCCCACCCCCACCATACATGGTAATAGTTACAAAGACATGTAGACTGACCAGGAGAGTAGACATAAAGACAAAACATATTTTAACATTCTTTTCTAGTAGACATAAAGAAAAAACATGTATTAACATTCTCCTCTCTTCACGTATCTTTTTCCCACACTATCCACAATACTATCTTGACTTTGCAGTCCTTCCCATCAACTTTCACTTCAAACTCATCCAACCACTCAACCTTAAATTCATTTTTAATGTCACTGTCGATGCCTTCAACTATGCTGTTTTAAACGACATGATAATAATATATAAACTACCATCTTTGAGGACCTTGACTCTGAGGCAAATCTAACCCCAACAGAAATGCAGATTTCTGGACCACGTATGGCCTATGCCTAGGGTATGCAGATTTCTGGACCATGTGGAGCCTATGCCTTTGGTGTGTTATCACAGCGTGGGTTTATTCTGCTTTCCGCTCCTTTTTTACTTCCAGATCTAAATCTAATTCTCTTATTTTGATCGCACTTTTCAAGAACTCGTTTTTCTCTTATTATACAGATTTTCGATGTAGCCTCGGCATATAATATTGCCTCGCACTTATTTTCAACGGTAAAGAATTACATTCTTGGAAGTTGCAAGCCCGTGTCATATGCCTATTCGTATGTGGACGCACGAAGCACAGAGGAACGATGCTAGCTCTTGAGGTCACTCGCTGATCGGCGAAGCCAGTGTGTACGTGTTGCTTTTTTTCATCCACACGGGTGTGAGCTAAGCGGGGCACTATACGTTGTTCATTGTACTGTACTAGCACCAAGGGCTTACGCGATCACACCTTCTGCCTGTCACCGTGATACGACGAGTGAGCCAAGTCATAACACGTTTCAACGATCAACAGGTTTAGACTTCGCTACGGCTGAAAAGGACTTGATCGGAGTGAACAACCTGTGTAACGACTGGAAAGCGGGGAAATTTGAGAGATGTCTGTGACTGTGATGTATGGGGAGGGCAGGGTCATCCCCACAAACACGGGGAATCCCCAGAAAACAGGAGACCTGAGACGTTTGTACACACCAGTGCCCGCGGCACGTGAGGCTTGATCTAGTTCTGGAAACGAAGTGTTATTATAGACCTGAATAACGCATGCGCTATTCGTTCTTTTTGCTGTTAACCGCAAATATATCAACAAAGAAACACGTTATAGGACTTGGATCTATATCCAGATGAACTCCTACAATGCAGCAAAGTGAGACAACAGAATGAATCTAGATCTTAGATCTAGACTCAAATCCAACGAGAGGGAGAGACTCAAAGGAGCGAAAAGAATAACTGCGCATGCGCCATTCGGGTGAACAATAACGCGTCCGAATGGAAATGATAGCCCAGCCTACCAGTAGGCTGCCTCTTTATGATGACCTAGTTATCGTACATCTTGCGGTTCGCATTTTTTACGACATTGGCGCCGCAGATGAAAAGGAAATACATTAACCACTGACCGACGCTAGCTCTTCTCAGCAGCCACGGACCTATGGATTTCAAGCTCAACCGGGATCACGGAGAATATAGAGGCTGTCGCTGCCGAGGAAAGTTGCGGATCCGAGGAAGTCTGGGCTCCCTGTCGGCGGCGTCAAAATGAGCCTCTTCTGGCCTATATTAAAGGAAACAAACCCCGGTGTCGATAAATCGGTATATATACATCGTTGCCAACAAAAATCGGCGAAAGTGCCGATCAAAATTTCCAGAAATTTCTGGAAAAACGGCAACCCTGTAGAAGAGTAATGGGAAGAGAGTGGTTGAAATTACCCATTCTTGTTAGAAGGGTAAAGTGAAGAGAGTGGTTGAAATGATCCATTTTTGTTAGAGGGGTAATGTGAAGAGAGTTGTTGAAATGATCCATTCTTGTTGGAGGGGTAAGATAAGAGAGTGGTTGAAATGATCCATTCCTGTTAGAAGGGTTAAGTAAGAGAGTGGTTGAAATGGTCCATTCTTGGTAGTAGGGTATTGAGAAGGAGGTACATGTAGTTGAAATGATACATTCTTGCTGGTAGGGTAATGAGAAGAGGGTAGATGCAATGATCCATTCTTGCTAGTAGGGTCAAGAGAAAAAGGTAGTTGAAATTATCCATTCTTGTCTGGGTAAAGAGAAGAAGATGGTTTAAATGATCCATTCTTGTCAGTAGGGTAAAGAGAAGAAGGTGGTCGAAATTATCCATTCTTGTGTGGGTAAAGAGAAGAAGATGGTTGAAATGATCCATTCTTGTCAGTAGGGTAAAGAGAAGAAGGTGGTCAAAATGATCCA
Source organism: Plocamopherus ceylonicus (assembly GCA_039654545.1). Taxonomy (NCBI): domain Eukaryota; kingdom Metazoa; phylum Mollusca; class Gastropoda; order Nudibranchia; family Polyceridae; genus Plocamopherus; species Plocamopherus ceylonicus. The sequence continues at coordinate 7,666 of JBCJKF010032766.1, forward strand.
TTCTTGTTAGCAGGATAAAGTGAAGAGAGTAGATGACATGGATCGAGAGTAGACGAGGTTGGATGAACAAAACTGCCATGAGCATAGTTGGATATGCGAGTCTTAATCTGCTGTAAATATCCCTTTGTTTTCATGTTGATCTTTTAACGTAGTGAGGTCGTCACCCTTGTAAGATAACAATGAATGACACCACTCACAACTAACTTTTCCAAAAAGATTTATTTTGACAACACTATCTCCGATCTTCACTTTCCTGTCAATTCCATCTGAATATACATGCACCTCCTCACCTAGCCACTGAAATTTCCTCTTATTACCACATCCTTCATCAATATCTTCGGCAAGTCCTCGGTCTTTGCCGAGAACCCAGTAGCATCCACTCGCCATTGTTCTTACCGCTACCGTAATACACAGATCTAGGCCTAGTCAACTTCGCGAACGGAAAAGACAACAATTACAATGGAACTGTCTCTCAGGACCGATCACTGAAATCAAGTCTAATCAAGCGGTGCAGAATTTTTTGGGACCATCCAACTTCCCCACATGCCTTCGCTTCGGCGTGTTGATTGGCTAATCCGGCTTTATATCAAGGCGGCGAAACATGTTCTATATTTTGCGATTAAATAAAAAAAGGTAGTTGAAAATTCGTAAGCAGCGAACCAAAATTAGCTATATGGAAGCGAATAGATGACACAAATGTTTTTCATCACGGCATCCCCCACCCCCACCCCCCAAACTCCGTTTTTCCACCACAGAAAAAGGGCCTACACTGGAAGTACAAGACACTGCATTCCAATAGGGCCTAGATCAAGACCTATCATCCGAGCTAGCTATGTTAAATTTTGACAGCGCAGTATGTTTCAAGGCAACTGGCAAATGGTGAGCCATCGATGTTAATTCAACTAGGGCGAATCGGGGATCGCGGATTTTCGGGAATCCCCTAGATATAGACGTAATGAACAATCAGCGGGATTTTTCTCACGACCAGGCCGAGCGAAGTTGAGTCGCTGTTTCTCGACCCAGACCAACGGGCAGCAGATTTTCGGCCGAGACCAGCACGCCGCGGATTTTCAGCCGAGACCAGGGCGCCACGGATTCTCGCCCGAAACCAGCGTTGTGGAGGAAATTTGCGGATCCGCGTAAAACTTTCCACCCCGTACATTAGCAATATGTACAATAAAATTTGCTTCTTTTCCTGTCTTGAGAAGTTAAGGAAACAAGCCACATTAAACAAAAACAATTCACAAGATGAAGTAAGGATACGTCTCAAGCAGTGGTTTGTGTATGGCAGACATGGGCTGGTGCAGGGACCATCAGTAGAACTTTTGTGGCAACAAATCTTCTTTTTCTGACGACGAAGTTTCTTCAACCTGGTATGCAATAAAATTACAATGAACATATTTTTAAATTATGATTGCAGCTTAAATTTTTCAAATTCACAATATATGCTTTCCTTAACCATTATATTTTTTAAGAAGTTAAAGAACCATTCATTATTACCCATCCATCTGTAAAGGAAACATGGATGCTTCTTTAGCTTTCAGTAGGGTATTATTACTAGTATTGAAAATGAAAACAAAAGACAATTTGAAATGAACAAGTTTCTTCTTTTATCAAGAGGAACCTAAAAGACGTTGTTGGGTGGTTTCTTCCTATACTGTACAAAATGAACAAAAAGAGGCATGTCAATAAAGCCACTGGAATCCATGAACAACAAATGTCAAAATAAAACACATTTTTTCCGCACAATAAAAACTTTTAACAAAGAATGCAAGGTCAAAGTGTGTCACTTGTCTTAGAATTTAAACAACTCAAAACAAAATTAAAAATCTCAACCATCCCAAACAAACTCTCAAATCTTCTTAAAAAATACTTTAACCCTCTCCCCGGCCCCAGCGGAAGTAGGCCTCGAATTGGCAAACCGCCCGAGGCCGCCCCAATACTTTTCCCGATCAAGTCTGACTCTTTAAACGGCATTTTAGACACAATATTTAGCAGGAAAAATAGTGAAGCTTATATGTATCGATACCTAAGGGAATCGTGTTTTAGAATCAACAGTTGTTGGGTATTTCTAGCCTCAATTTGGGGAACAATAGTGCCCCTTATAAAGTGTCACTTGCACGCATTCATTCTCTTTATGCATCGCTGCCTCTGTGACAAGTCGTAACAAGTCTGCTGTTCACCCTTTGTGTTTACAGTGTCTTTGTGCTTTTCAATTGCCTTTATTTTACAATAATGGACCACCAAAACGTTCCCCTTGTTGATTTCAATCTTGAATCTGACAACGAGAGTGATATTGAAGTCGACGAAACCACTCTGTTGATGTCAACATGCCCGAGATTAGCGAGGCAGTGAAACAGTCTGCTGTTCAGGTAAAGCGTTGCTAAGTTGTTGTTTACGTTTTCTTGTCATAATTATCTTTAGGCTCGTGACTATTTTTGATATTGAATAGTGTATTTTTGTGAAGATAAAACATAAAAATATGCGAAAATAGCACAGAGTACTTAATTTTAGTGGTGCTAGGTCTAGAAACTTGCTTTGAAATAAAGATTCTTTCTCGAACAACAATCGCCATTTTTTCTGGCAAGAAGTGGAGATACTTGGGTACACCATTTTATTAACTTCCTTTGTTGCCAGGCCTTCTTATTGTACCAACAATCGAGATGCCACCTCATCATTATGATCAGTTTGTTTTTCGAATGGATCTTACGGAACAGCTCGTGAATGGCTTCTTTTGCAGGAAACGAATTGGTCGCCCTCTAAAGTGTCCAGCTTCTACTGCCGGGGAATCGATGTCACGGCATACTTTGAGTAAGCTTTTCTATCAAACAGAACAGTATTTCATACATAATTATTACATAACAGATTACATAATTCTGTCTCCTTTGATATTTTTTTCCAGAGCTGCCAACCGAAGTCAACTGAAAAGAGGGACAAATTGTCAGAAAAAGAGGGACAAAGTACGTGCGAGGCATTAATACCCTTTAATGACAAGAAGATTCTTTGGGACATCAAACCCACAATCGTTTTTCCTCACAAATGGATTGATCATTTTGAAAAGCGCATATCAAACTGGAAGTACGGCATCATTCTGCAGTAAATTGTAAAGGCTTCAGGTAGATCTTAATTTAGGTCTCGCCCTACATGTACTGCTAGACGTAAGAGCTCGGGTTTTGGGTCTGTGACTTCCATTACACTGTGCCTATTTTTTACTCTTAGCCGTGTTCAGACTAGCACTAGCATCATTACTCTACCTTAATCTATCGTGTCATGCAAAGAGCAGCACCGTTATAATATCAACTGCTTTGTCTAATGTGCCACATCGATACCGTCTGGCGACATGCCTAATAACCTATACAGTAACGTACTGGAGTACATGCCGTAAACTTCTGATCACGGAAAGTCGAACGACATCATTCGCCGTTTCGCACAAATATTCAGTCTACTACTGCCTTTATCATTTTGATCTAGATTCTAGTCTCATCTCTGGGAACTGACCATATATATGCTCATCCCGATATATGGGCAAACTAATGTCAAAGAGTTTAATAGTGACCAGGCCGACATTACACTCGTTTTAAGCATCGTATTATCCCTATCAAGCGTACCGACCCTAATAAGCGCACCCCCTCAGGTTTCTGTGTGTGTAGGTGAGTGAGTGAGTGAGTGAGTGAGAGAGAG
>JBCJKF010033099.1:0-11341 GCA_039654545.1 Plocamopherus ceylonicus
TGACCCGTGTCAGAAATGTTGATCTTAAAATAAATTCCGTCCAAACGCGAAAAATAATTCCGGAGTTAAAGAGTTAATATTTAAAAAATGGGAAAAAAAAACAAAGGCTCAAAAAATGACCTGATTACTGAATTATATTGTACCCTATCCATTTTCAAGCTTTGGTTTTATTCCTATTTACTTTTTATAAGGGGCCCCTCTGTAACAGTATCTGTATTAAAATGCAAAGCTCAACTTGACAAGAGAGATTAATAAAGTTATCAGATCAACCAAATATTTACTATAACTACACAAGCCAGGCCTTGTAAACAAAACTAAATTCAAAATGAAGGCATATGTGTCCTTCAATATCACAAACATTTTGACTGGCCTATTGTTTCCGCTTAAAAAAGGAAAACGACAAAAAACAAAGCCTTGCCCATACTAGGACCAGACTTTATACTTGAAGATGGATTACATAAAGCATGTATTATCATGTATAATCAGTCCTGTGAGTGATTTGTGTGCACACACACATCTTGATCTTTGAACATTTTACCAATCACTCTCACTTCCCTTCTTTACCAATCACTCTCACTTCCCTTCTATATAAAAAAAAAACAAAAAAAAATCAAAACACAGCTATACAATAATATTCAAATAATTAAAAACAAAACAAAAAAATGACACAAAGAAACAAAAAAAACAAAAAATAAAATAATTATCTGCAAACAATTTCATTCAATGTAACGCAGATGTCGAGGAAATAAATAGGGACCTGTCGGTTTATAACTTCATCCTCAACCAGTTTCCCAGAAATGGGTTGCTTGACAACACCAGCCAGCAAGCCAAGTCGTGTAATGCCAGTTGCAGCAGAAAGTTGCATTGTTTGATGGGTTGGCGTTAATGTGTTGAACCTGGTAATACAAGGTGAAATCGTGCATTAACTTTTTTTTTCATAAGCAGAATTAGCATCAAATTAAAAAAAAAGAAAAAGAAAATAAATTTTTCAGTCCTTAAAATGATTGTATTTTGTTGCATCATTGATTTTACTGAGATATTGTTCCTGCCTGGCATGTTTTCAAGGACTTCTATACGACTCAGGCCCTTGTGTAATTCTAAAAAGGGAAAGAAAAATTGTAAATACCAGTATTTGGCCCACAGTCCATCTGCTTGGTCGAACAATTCATCTGCCAAAGGATTGACCATCACCATGCCGTACACATCGCTGTTGAAAATTTAATTGGACATGACAGAATTTTTCTTTATTTATGTACGTTTCGGCATTGTCACTCGCTTGTTGTTTTTTCACCACCATGTATTTTACAAACCCATGCAAAGTCACTCATATCAGATACATATTATATGATAAAAATAAAAAAAAATAGATGGAGGGAAGAGATTAGGATGATAAATAATTTATGCCTTAGTAAAAAGAGATCTTCTCTAAAAAGTTTAAAGAAAAAAAAAGAAAAAGTTGAATTAAAAACTGTCAAAGATTGCAAGAAAAAATAAATGGTGGAGCTATGAAATTTGATCCTGTCTACAGGATGATTCAACCATACTTCCAAATTTTGTGAAATGCTTTGCAACCTTTAGAATCAATAACACAAAGCCTATACACATTATTGTTGCTTTTGTGGTTTCTAAAAAGTTCAAATAAAAACTGGGAGCTTTCAAGCCTCATATAAAACACATGCACATGTTCATGCTTTGAAACACAAGTTAAGTTATTTAAAAATCATGAATTCTCATATTCAATAACATAATATCAGTGTCTTCAAACATCTTAAAATTCTATACACGTTAAACATTTCTATTGATCTGTTCCTAAAATACTGAATTTTTAAATTGCAATGAATCTTTCGATCAACAATTATCTTCCCAGTCCTTTCCACCAGCCTACCTAAATTTTGATAATCCTTGACAACCATCAAATCTACACTGTAACACTGAGTTATTATTCGTCCACTTGGTCAACACTAATACCTCAGATCTCAAATTAAAATCCTGGGTGTATCAGGTATGACATTTATTATGGGAGATTTAACTCCAGCTTAAAATGCTGACCTGACAATAGGCCATAGAAGATTCGTAAAAACAAATTTAAAAAACATTAAAACAATAAATAAATAAAAAGAAATGAATAAATAACCCTCACCCCCAATGAAACCCAATAAATATTAAAAATTACCATCCCCATCTTCATAAAAAACAACAAAACAAAGCATCAATCAAAAACAAAACTAATAAAAACCCAAAACAGCACCCTTGCCTTTCGTAGATCAGGGTATAAAACTGAGCTACTAAAGCACCAATCTCCGCTCCAACTAAGATGAAGGGTTGAGGTTGTTGACTACTGGAAGTTAGAAGCGCACGGAGGTCATCCACCATTCTGTAAGAGAGACGGAGTCATGAAAAAGACTTGCGAAGATGGCAAAAACACCAATCTAAAAATAATGACATAATCATGCATTATCTTTAAATTATTCATGGATAAAATCTGTGCTAAAATAAGAACACATCTTGGCTGCATGATTGAATTACAACTCAAAATGTTAGGAGGTGAAAAGTGTGGTTTTATTTGTTTCAAATTATTCATGGATAAAATCTGTGCTAAAAGAGGAACACATCTTCGCTGCATGATTAAATAACAACTCAAAATGTTAGGAGGTGAAAAGTGTGGTTTTATTTGTTTTGAAAAGTATCTGAAAATTCTGTAGAATTTAAAATAGAGATACACATCAATGAATGCAATGATTTGTCATACTTTTTGTCTTACACCCATATTTATCTGATGTAATCCACATTAGTCATTGAATTTCTGCCTGCGAAAAACTAAAATATGATGGACTAAAATAAATTTTAAGCACAAAAACCAAAGATGGAAAGATGTGTCAGCCGAGAGAAATTTTAAAGATAGTTTTGTATAGCATATATTTAATACAGTAGTTACCGCCTATATGTCCTGTCCATGGGAAGCAAAAAAAATGGACTTCTAGCCGGACCGGACTGTTTGCTGGTCGTTCATCAGCATACCATGCAACGCAAATGCAAGGGGTCAATTTATTTGATCATTTCCCTACGTCGCTGTGTAAAGGCAGCTATGGACAACCAGGTGCTATTTATTCAAATGAGCAAATGGGTGTTGACATGGATGAGAAGACAGTGCGTTTGCAATGATGTCTCATTACATGTATACCGTGCACATCACCACGCCTATGCCAGACAGTTGTACATGTGCAAGAGGACAATAGGCAATTCACCCTTTGACTTTCTGCCCATTCTGCCTAATTAAATGGGAAAAATTGTTGTTGATGGACCTGCTTTGCCTGAATACAAGCAGACTATTAAATAATTAGTATTAGGCGAAACTCAGGATTTTCAAGCGGTCTATTAGAGAGATTATTTATAAGGCAAAAAAAATTTTTTTTTCCCCAAAACGGACAATTACGCAGAACAAACTATTAGCTGGAGGACCAATAGGCGGTAACTACTATAATACTTAACAGCAAGACGGCTTTGTAAAGTATATATATATGAAGAAATATCGGTATTTATTCATTACAATAAAATTATTGGACAAAGGACAAGGATGATACTCACTTTTCCACAGTGAAAGGCATCCAGTCATGTTGGGATGGATTAAGTTTTGTTTTTTCTTCCTCACTCACACTGGACCTGTTCTGTGACATATTTTAAAATTTAATATTTATGAAGTAAAGGAAAATTTTGATGTATAGATCTTCAAGATAAACACAAAGGAGAATGTCTTGGAGTCTTGTTGAAGCTAGTCAGTGCTGGAATTAATGAAAGTCCTAAAATTCTTAGCATAAGCCAATCCGAACTATAAGCCCCATGGCCGAGAGGGAAGGAAAAAAGTTGTGGTTAAGAGTCCAATTTTTACTGTATATATCTTGGAGATTGTCTATTTAAAGAATAGAATAAATGCAATTTGATTCCATTATGGTCTTTAGAAAAGATGAATATATACCACAAGGTTCACTGGAATGACACCGGGAAAATTAAACTTCACTAAAAAGCACAGATCCCTTACCATAGGTCTTTCACTGAAACCAATGCCAGCTCTGTCATAAATGCATACCTAAAGAGTAAAATACGAAGAATCAGACCAGGTGACAAGACATTGAATTGAAAGGATAAAAAGTCAGTTCAAATTTATTGAGATTATTGACCTTAATTAGCTAACTACATCCATTCTTATGCTTCAAATCTGACTCAAAGACAATGATGGAACAAAAAAAAACGTTTAATGTAGCAGTAAGTGTATATAATTGGAAACATGGTTCAAACGCCTGAGCGACAACATTTCTGAAAATTACTTTTTGTCCTCTTTGTAATGTACAGATTTTGCACTTTGTTAAAATAGAAACATGAAAATAATTTTACAAAATGTATTAGAGACAAAACAAATTATACGTCCATATCCAAATTGCCCACATTTCAATGTAATTTTATATTACATCACTTGCCATATTTCATAACAAGCCAGGTGCCCAAGCGACCACTGGCGTTTGTAGAACGGCCCAAAATCGTGTGATTCAAAAGCCCTTGTGCCACATACTGCCACTTGTGATTTGAACCACGTTGATCCAAGTAGACCTCAAACGCCCATATGCAGTATCTTATCATGTAGCAGAAAAAATATTGCTAGTGGTTTTAGAAATACATTTCCATAATGTTTCAATTCGAAACCCTAGCTGATAAAGAAAAACAAAACAAATGAAACAGTTCTTTTTTGTCTCTCTTGTAAAATTGAATTCTGTGTGCGCTTAGGATATTGAATCACAAGGCCAACCTTGTATGTTTGTATGCATAGAATAGAGATACAGTCATGACTGCCTAACATCCCGGTCTGCCTTAGTGTGCGGCCATAGTGCCGCTGGTAACTTGTCGCTGATTTTCCAGCAGCAAGTCGCTGGTAACTTGCGAACTGACACGAGCTGACACGTGGCTATACTGACGCAGGCAAAAAATGAGCTCACTTCAGTTTGGGAGCACTATTCCTGCAGATCAGCCTAGCGGGGCCAAAAAATTTTGGGGTGTCAAATTCAAAATACTTGAATTCTGAATTCAGATTCGGATTCTGCATTGAATTTGACCCCAAGTTGATACCAAATACATCATGGTTCTAGTCTTTAATACCCAGTACCCTATAATGGATTTAATGTTTCATTCAGACAATTAAAATTTACTATGATATGACAATATGTCCTCTCGTGTGTCAACAAAGATCAGCGACGTCGGCGTAGTGTGTAGGGAAAAAAACAGCTTACTTCCGTTCGACATGTGTATAATTTTATATCGTCTAGCTAAAACCTAGAGAGCACGATATCGTCGGAAGATGAATATATGCTTCTAGACAATTCTTTGTTGTTGCGTTCTGATAGTAAATCTGTGACACGACATAGATCTTATCCTGTCCAACTAATTAATAAAGAAAGGCAGCACTTTGGTGACGCTACCTAAACTTTGTTTACAATGCAAGTGTAGTCTGAGTAGATATCTAGATGTTTCAGGTGCAGTAAATCACGGACAAATAATGTGAAGGGGAAGTGTGCTTGAGATTGCATCATGCTATTTTTAGAACAAGCGGCTGGGAGCCGGAAAAGAATTGCCTAGACATTCTTGCAAATTACCGGCGCTTGTTGCCAGAAACAAGTCACTGAAACAAGCGTTCACTATGGACGGTTCCAAATAAAACTCAAGACTATTTTCAAAGCTGGTATCAGCTGGAAACCAGCGTCAGTATGGCCACGGCCTTACATCCTACTTTTCCAGGATAACAGAATTTTCTCTATACAAATTTACCCCCTAATATCGCACCCTGTTCACCTAAGATCCCACTTTTAGAGAGAGGGAAGAGGGTTTTTCAACCAGTTCTTTAAGAATGAATTTTACTTCCTCACAATTGTTTTTGCCTCTGCCAAATTATTGAAATTCATCCGTAGGATTGCTGCTAATCATATGGGCACAATTAAACGTCTCTGGTCAACTCTGTGTAGGCAAGGTGTGACTAAAAGATGACACCATCCAGACATCAAAGTTAGGCAACAATGGCTGCTCGTTGACCATGCCTGGGCCGTGCCATTGGCATTGGTCTGTTTTTATTGTTTTGCGCCGCCAAGCTATGATAGTGTGATCAGATGGACTTACATGTGCCTACAGTAATCAATTTTCACTAAAGACCCTACATACTAGATGAATTCTTATTGCTTTGCAGTGAAGTAGAGTTTAATTAGTTTGAAAGGGATAGGACCAATTTAGAATCAGAGCTAACTTATTAACAAGGCGACATGCTTAGCCATGAGGTAGGTATTCATTGATTGACAGGATGAAAACTAAAACATGCCCCTTAGAATTAACTGTGGTCATGCCTCTTTGGCTTAGATTCTTGCTGTCATTGGATATCAATCAGACAATGAGAGGCTTATGTACAATTGTACGGGCTGTCTCTAAAGCCGTCCGCTTAAGATCCCGATCCACCTAACATCCTACTTTTCCGTTTTCTGCACTCGGGGTGGGATGTTAGGCAGCCACTAATGCATACATTTAAATACATATAATGGTACACCTTGCAGTGTCACATTTAATTCACATAAGAGGTAAAAAATGTGCAAATGAAAATATGTTTTGAACTACCCGAGTATGCTTGGCTATTTTAGCAGCCACCAGTCTCCACACATCAGAACTCATTCCAGTGGGGGCATCCAACACAACTGTGACAAGACAATGGTCAATGGAAAATAATCAGAATCAGCACGTGAGTAATATTTTACATAGACATACATATGACGCTTTCAAAGAGTATCTCCTTCTTCCTCCACCCATACAGAGATTTAATCCACCCTCCACTCCTTCGCACCTAACATTCCTCCACCCATACAAAGAGTTGATCTAAATCCCGCTTGGTCGCACCAAAACAAAACTCAGTGGAAACAATGTTATCATGGGCAGGTGGAGCTATGGACACAATAATTGTTCGGGAGAGGCTATTTGCAAGGGGTTTAATATCAAGACAGAACAGGACAGCAATTTCAGCGGCAGTCACGGTACCAGATTGTCAGTCGCTATTAGTGGCAGCTGAGGCTCTAGTGCATCAATGATCAGGTGGGACCTTGGGCCAAAGCCCTGCTGGACCCTTTGCAGTCCTTTCAAGCCTTTCGTCTTATAGGGCCGGAGCTTATCCCAGTTTCAGTAGCATGAAGCGGACAGTAACAGATTAGATCTATCACTTTCTGAATAGGGTGATAGTCTATTGCAGAATACTTTCCCAACCGAAGCTTTACCCATTTTCACCTGGGGTGCGTGAAGCAACAGGGGTAAATTTTCTTGCTTAAAGAAAAAATACATTTCGTTACGACAGTTTGAAACCCGTGATCTCTCGGTCCGAAGCCCAACGCTCTGTTCGCAGAGCCACCATGCCCCCCTGTTTGACCCTTCAAAAAGTGTAAAAACAAACATTTATATGGATGGCCTGGTATGAAGTATTTCCTCTAAACGACAATAAAATTAACATGTCTCATATATGTACATTACATAATTCTTAGAATCACTTTTAGACAAAATCATTACTTGTACTATATATATCATATCTTTACATGCAAAATTTTGTCAACTTACCCGTAGGCGGCCCAGTTCCTGAGCAAGACAAAAATAATTTTTGACCCCAGCCTATGTCATACATCTCTCCTAACAGGAAACAAAGACACAATGAATTTTAGGCCTGCTAGAAAGTGCCTCCTTTTTGTCTGTTACACCATACAATCAATCAGAATTACACTTTTACTGGCTCATGGAAAGCGCCCCCCATAACTCAACAGCACAATATGCATTCTTTTCTTCATGCCTGTACCAAAATCAAATCATCAGCTATTTATAATAATAATATAAAAAAATCAGATAATGATAAAATCAAATTCCCAATGTAATACAATTAATTCAGGGGCAATACAATTAATATTTAACTCAAAAAATATGCATGTAGTCCACTTGACACACAGCTGATCAAATTCTTATATAATTAATCTAAGAGACATGATAAAAATTATTTCTAAATACCATTGAACAATGTTATGGTACAGGAATTTTTCCCAGACATGTATGTAAATATCCTTTCTTAAAAAATTTAGTGCTTATTGTGGGCTCCCCGGACAGAATTTTTGAGCATCACTGCAGATCTACTCAGTCACTTTAAAATTACAAAAAGGATTTTTCAGAAAGCATTATACATCAGAGCAGGGACATGACCCCAAATAGCATGGCTCTATCAAATCAAAATCAGATCTTTGAGATGAAATTCACCCCAATGACCTCTCCTTTTTGTGAGCAACACAGTTTCAGGGAACATAAACTCTTCAATAAACACAATAAATTTTTTAAAGTTCATTTTAAATCCCGATTGTGAATAAGAGGGAAAGAAAATAATGAAAATACATTAAGTAATTACATTGAAACACAACTAAATCAAAAATGTTGATATTGAACCAAAAATAAAATATATCATGAAGAATATTAAAAAAACGGGACAACTCTATGTGACAGTGCTCAAAATAATCATAATACATTGATTGGGCCTGTACAAACCAAACACATCACAGTGACGAGGCCCGATGGCAGTGGTAACCTTGAGCATGTAATCTGTCAATACTGCATTCTATCCCCAGCTCTTTCCCCAATCCGTAGAACGGGCAAATCAACTAGCATGATAAATATATTTTAAAGGACATCTTACCCTCTGGTTTTAGCTGTGTACTTTCTCGTTGCAGGGATGCATAGTTCAAGAATGGAGGAATGAAAATCATCAGGAAAAAATATTTGGCTTTGCCACATAATCCACCCCAAAAGCCGCCACCCTGCTTGTCCTTCTTGTCATTCTGCATTCCAAATTGTACAAATGGCATAAAGAGAATAGAGGGAAATCATGTTGTGAAAATAATAAATATTTATAGCAATATCAGGAAGGCAGGCACACTGCTTCCTTTAACATCATTAAAACGACACTAAATCCAATGTATGATAGACAGGGTAGATTCTTAAACTTTCCAATATTTCTAAGGACAACAATAATAACCAACTGAGTTTGATTCTTTTCAAACTCATTATATGCAAACATTCACAAAATTATTACTCATTAATCAAAATTCATTTCAAAGGGTAACAGGGCAAGTGAGACTCTAAAAGAGATCTAACTTTAAAAATACTTGCACACAAGAGCCCTTTGTTTGACAAAATGTATCTCATGTATTCCATCATAATAACATAAAATATAAGATTTCTTAGTCTTCAAAATTGAGGACAAGCTTAGTTAGCTGAGTATTCTTGCAAACATATCTAAAGTAGTTCTTTCTAATATTGAAATATTAGTGTTGTACATTTTATTTTCTATTTGAAATATTCTGTATCCACATGTATGCTGTATTTTAGTCAGGGGTCTTATGTTTAGGGAATGTTTAGGGAAATTGAATACAAATGACTGTCAACATTCGAAGCAGGCAATGTTAATCTTTGAGCACCAGATTTTGTGTGAGTATTTTGTAATTTGAATTCCTCAAATGGTAATAACATTATTTGTCCATTATACAAAAAAATAATAACATCCCCAAGGCAATGAGACCAATCTGACACATGTGAAATGAAATCTTTTTAGTCTTAAAATATTTTATGAGGGCATGCAATGTATACATTTCACTGACATCCCGGCTGTAACTTCCACTTCTATTCCTTCTACATGAGTAAGTAAGGAAAGTTATAAAAGTATAATGTTTTGAATCATATCATGGCACAATATGATTACACATGTGTGAATTGTGGGTTTTTTTCACTCCTCACTCATCACAAGTGATTGATTATATAAAATGAAAGCCTCTCATGTCCTCAATATTTTACCACAACATCGAGATTGTACAATTAGAATGTTAGAATGGGTTCAGTATTTTATCATTCATTCCACGTCAGTTCCTGGAATAACAATAAAAGTAAGATTTCACATGGAATGCCTAGTCTCATGATAATCGGGGTTTTAAAATTAATTTGTGAATCTTAAGTCAGCTATGGATTACCTACCTTTGGCTTTGAAAGACTCGATTTATTATTTTTCTTTGCTTTGACCTGAGAGTTGGAGGTAGCCTTGTCAGATGATATATTTCCATCACTTAGATCCTTCTTGGCATTGTCATGCGCACCTTTTGATTTGGATTGGCCATGACCATTCTGTGTGATCCTTGACCTTACCTGAGCAGGCATACCGGTAGTCTGAAGGAAATTAAAAAATGAACAAAATATATATATATTGTTTTCCAATAGAAACTTAAATGTACAACACTAATATCAAGGTACTAAAATAATAGAGTAATATAAGGCGCGCTGACAAGAACACTCAGCTATGAGTTTGTCAGCTCTTATTAAGACTAAGATATGGGCCGCAAATCCATATTATATATAAACGGAGGAGATACAGATTGTTTTAAATTTGTTTCTTAATGGCTAACCCCTACCCTAACCAATGGGCATTGGTAGTCAGCAAATGAAAAGCCATTTAGATACAGTACACAAGAGCTTTAATTCCTATCTCAATGGTTGAGACACTGAGACCCGTCATAAGTCAAGAGACCCAAATCAAAATTCAAAAGTTATTTCGCTTTCCTCGTTCTCATTTATAAGAATAAAATAAAAATTCACTGTGACTGTATTGGTAGCACTATGCCACCGGTGCCCTGTCAACTGAAGTTGCATCATCTATACAAACTAAATTTTATACACTTGCAGACTTGCCAACTTTTGGAAAATGAAATCAGGGTCACTCTTGCCCGCAATCCGAAAGCTAGTACTTTTTCCAGCGGCCGGTCGCTATGGCAACCCTTTTTCTAAGGAAACTTTAATGGTAGTCTCAAAAACTCAAAGGAATGATGACTGACAAAAGGTAAATGGCTTGATAAGCCAAAAATACGACTAAGATTAGTTGTCTGTCTGGTAAATTTGACGACTGGTCATTGACTTTTGTTCATTGTTTTTCATCTTAATTAAGACAATATTAAACATGAGTGGATATTGAAAATCTAGAAACTTTAACTGAAAATAACAGCATGATTAGGAATAGTTGAGACTTCATCCTTTCTCTATCATATTCTTTAAGTATTTCCCCACGGTCTCGAAAGTACTACTTTATATGGTGACAATAATGTGCCATCAATGTGTCATAACAACATCAACCAAAGATCAGAATTTGCCAGAAAATGTCCGCATAAATACAAGTTCTATTTGGGAAATCTAAAAATCTATAAACAACTGGAACCAGCTGCACGATCATACACCAAAACGAAACAACGAAACACTGAACGGA
>JBCJKF010033321.1:0-24657 GCA_039654545.1 Plocamopherus ceylonicus
GATGATGATGATGATGATGATGATGATGATGATGATGATGAAGATGATAATAATAATATCATGATCATCATCCCCATCATCAATATTATTATCATTTTCTTCATCACTATCAACAGCCAACCAGCACCACCATCATTCATACCACCACCATTACCACGAACATAGCCAACATTACCATCACCAGCATCCCCATCGTCATCACCACTACCACCACTACCACCAGCACCATCACGAACATCGCCAACTCTACTTTCATCATCTTCATTACCACCACCATCATCCCCATCCTCATTACCATCACCACGAACATCGTCAGCTCTACCACTACTATCATCATCACCACCACCACCACGACCATCACCACCACTTCTACGAACATCGTCACACCACACCACCATCATCATCATCCTCATCTCACCACTACCATCACTAATCCTCTCCCACCACCCCACCCCCTCCTTCCCTCCCTCCCTCCCTCCCTCCCTCCCTTCCTTCCTTCCTTCCTTCCTTCCAGAGCGGCCTGTTCAAGAGCCAGGTGGAGGACGACGAGCAGTTCCTGTGCAACACCCACCAGCTTGAGACCTTCTCCAACATAGTGGGCACCAGCCCCGTGGTCAGCCGGCCCCTCATCGAGTACCGGGGCCTCAAGCTGACCGCTGTCCTGTCCACTGTGGTCAACGGCCACATCGTCTCCTTCCTGGGCACGGAGACTGGCCACTTGAAGAAGGTACGCTGACTGACCCCTGTCAAGACTGCTTACTGGCTGGCTGTGTTTGTTGGTTTGTTTGTTTGTGCGTGCGTGTGTGTATGTGTATGTCTGTCCCTCCCTCTGGCTGTTTGTTTGTTTGTTTGTTTGTCTGTGTATCTGTTTGTCTCTCTGTCCCTCTGTCTGTCTGTCTGTCTGTCTGTCTGTCCCTCTCTGTGTCTGCCTGTCTCTTCATTTGTCACTCTGTCTGGATGTCTGTTTGGCCCTTTCTATGTCTGTCACTCTGGATGTCTGTCTGACCCTTTCTTTGTGTGTCTGTCTGTCTCTTCATCTGTCACTCTGTCCGGATGTCTGTCCCTTTCTATGTCTGTTTGTCTGTCCCACTATCTGGATGTCTGTCTGACCATTTCTATGTCTGTTCGTCTGTCCAACTGTCTGGATGTCTGTCTGTCCCTCTCTATGTCTGTTCATCTGTCTGACTGTCTAATGGTCGATTGGCTGGCTGGCTGTCTAGCTGCCTGGCTGTCTATCCCATGGTCTTGCTGGCTGGCAGTCTGGTTCTTCATGTCGGTCTGTTTTGCCCTGTGTATCGCTGTCTGTTTCTTAACCTGTCTATGTGGCTGCTACTTGGGCTGTCCGGCAAATGTACGCATGCCTCAGTATTCATCATATTTAAATGATAACAATAGCAATAAAAAGACCTTTTATTACTACCTACAGAAGATATAGAAGACATGGATAACAAAAACAAGGACATGTACAACAACTATTACATGAATACTAAGAGTAAGAATAAAGTCCGAGCTTCCACTTCCAAGTTCTGACCCCCCCCCCCCTCCCCTTTCTCCCTGCCTGGACTTTGTCCACAGATCAAGTACAACGCCGACAAGGGTGCCAAAGAGTACGCTGACATCGAGGTCTCCAGTGGTCAAGCTATCCAACCGGACATGGCCTTCGACGCAGATGAAAGGCACATCTATGTCTTGTCTGGATCCAACGTAAGTTTGTACTATTAACAAAAAGGTAGCCTTATGGTCTTTGTTTTATTTTGTTGTCTTTGGTGTGTGTGTGTGTGTGTGTGTATGTTTTGTGTGTGTGTCTGTGTGTGTGTGTGGGGGAGTATTTGTTTTGTTTTGTTCAATTTCTTCTTATTTTAGATCTTGTTGTTTTCGATTTGCATGCAATGTGGATCTGAACTTCTCTCCATATAATAAATATATTGAGATGCAATTGTGAACGTTTTATAGACCAAGGGAAATAATCCTGTAATTACCTTGTTCTTAAATTTTAAATGGATTATGTCCCCTCAATACACTCTGATTTCTTTCTTTGTGTTTCTATCATCGCGACCGCTACCACCTCATAATCTTCGTCGTCATCACCACATCCATTCTTACTTATGTGATGCGATGACGTGTAATCTATATTTAATAACATTTCATGACAGCTTCACTTCAAACATTTTTTTTTTAATAAGGGAAATATATTATTAAATGGAAATCATAGAAGGCAAATTGGGTCACTATTTTATGAGTAGGCTATTTTATTGTAACATATTCTTTTATATTTTTTTTGTTTTGTTTCGTATTTATTTTCTCTTTATTTTCTTTAAAGTTGTCAGTCATAGAATCAGAAATAACTTAAGGTGGGTAGAGGTGGGTTTCAACTTTTATTAGATATATTAATGTCTATTCATCCTATGCCGTTAAGTAAAAGACACATTGTAAAAATGGAAACTGATTTGTTTAAGCCTCATTTGTCTTGATGTTATTTCTTATCATCTCAACCCTGACCTTTTATTGACCAGATCACCAAACTGGAAGTCCAGCAGTGCGGCAAGTCCAAGTTTTGCAACGAGTGTCTGAGCAACGCCGACCCCTACTGTGGCTGGTGTTCTTTGGAAAACAGGTACATTACCATAAACTTCCAAAATATTGATATTAGTTTTTTCCCCTTCTTTGTTGTTTCTTTTTTAGTTTTATTCTAGTTGTCGTTTCTATCATCACATATAATATCTGTAAAATTCTATTCTTTTAAATATTTTTGTTATTATTATTATTACTATTATTATTATTATTATTATTATTATTATTATTATTATTATTATATTATTGTTATTGTTATTATTATTATTTTTATTATTAATCATCATCATCATTGTCATTATTATTATTGACTCTGGAACACTGAGATCACTGATAGTATTGGGTTGGCAAGGTCATGATGACATTCTGCTAATCCAATGTTTCTCTTCCCCCCTTTTTTTTATGCTAGGTGTACGCTACTCAGCAGTTGCCCCAACTCCAACAGCAATGACCCGACCAGATGGCTTCAAGGTCAAAGTGGAGAGTGCGTCAGCATCACAACCATAGCACCCAGATCTGCCTCTGTCTCCAGACCAGAAACGGTAACCTTGTATATCCTATTCTTTTCTCTTCCTTTGAAGTTATCTCCTATATAAACCACCTCTTTCCGTAACACCTGTTAAAATCCACCCTACCCATACATACGTTAAAATTAATAGCTTTAGTAAGATCAACTACCTGGACATTGGTCTAATTATAACTAACGAGTACTTTTCAGTCCATGTATATTATCCTTTTTTATCTACATTTTTTTCCCATTTCGTCTTTTGCAGCTGTTGTTAACAGTGCCAAATTTGTCCCGGTCGACATCCTACACTTGCGCATTTCTAGAACTAGACTGGAGCTCTCCCGCAGACATGTGGTTTTTTGGTGTCAAATGTCAGGTTCCCGACTTTGCCAAACATGGACTGTCCCTAGGCACAGCCGGATCGAAAATTGTGACCATCGCCCTAAACTCCACAGAAACAGGGAAACTTGTGGTCACCAAAAGCTTCCCCTTTTACAACTGCTCCAATTTCCGGAAGTGAGAAGCTTCATTTTATTATTATTTTTTGTAATTGCCCCAAATAGATAAGTGGTTATCAATCCTTTGTTACAAACAGCAAAGTCATGTGGCATTAAGCCAGTTGAAAACGTGTGGCAGGAATTTTTGTCTGTCCATTATTTTACATACATACATCACCATTACAAATTTTTTCTATGTCATTTCAGACTCAGAAAAAAATATGTGTAACTAATACGAGTTCTCTGTCCATTTACAGTTGTAGCAGTTGTGTTTCCTCGGAATTTGAGTGTGACTGGTGCATCTATGAAAACGGTTGCTATGACGATACAAGTCTGTGTGCTGCTGATGTGGTCAGGGGAAAAGAAGTAAGTTTGTGACACATGTTTCTTTGTCAAGTAGTACCTGATGCTTGAACATTTTCTTATTTGTATTCACTATTAGGTGTTTGAGTATGAAGTCAACAGGGCACTTGAATTCACTTTCATAAATAGGTGAAGAACAACAACCATGCAGAAAAGAAAGAAATACCTTGATAATCTTCTAAAAACACATGGATTTTTTTATATTTCTATTTTGCTCCAAAGAATTGACCAAGTAACGAATATTCACATTTTCTTGTCAGTAAAATGAGTTCTTAACAAGTGCAATACTTCAAAGGCTTACTTGTGTATATATGTACAGAAATTTATAGTAGTGTAGAGGCCAATGACTAAAGAACAGCCTTTATATATAGCCCTCCAGTTTACAAGAGAAGAAAAATGTAAACACTAAGGACATGATTGATGGATGTTTCCAAATTTTTGCCTGCGTCCAATCAGAGCAAGAAACCAGGTCTGCATGGTGATCTGCATTGCCCTAAAATCGACACAGAAAACACGGGCAGTCTGTATCTGACTGTTGGTTTGAAGAAGACGATCCTGCTGAAAGGCTACAACATCCCAGAGCCCATGGTAAGTTATTTCTACAATTTTCTTTCTTTATTCTTTCTCTGCTCTTTTGTTTTTCCTCTGCTTGTCCATTCATTTTTTTTTTTTTTTTTACTCATGCAGGCAACGTTTTTCTTACTGGACTTTGTTAATTTGTTACATCGACACTTTTTCCCATATACAAACACACACACACACACACACACAGAAACACACACGCCAAATGAAGTACCAGACAGTAGACAGTCATATTTTACAAATGTTTTATTCACATTTAATTTTCATCTAGAAATCAACATGTATATGGTAATGACTTGTATTATGTGCATAATATTATCATTTATTTATACATTTCATATGCTATATGTAATATAAATTGCACAAACATCAGGTCTTTGCAGTATCAAAATAATATCTTCAAACATGGAATAAAAACAGTGATTTATAAAAAGTAGTGAGGGGTAAGGAGGTTAGCAAAGTTGTATGGAAAATTCAACAAGAAAAGGAAAAAGGGAACTGTACCTTTTCACAAACTCAAAACTTTACTTTTTTGAGTGCATGAAAATGTAGGTAGCATTTTACTCCATGACATTTTGAAAAATGAGCTGTACTCTGTGTTTAATTCGCATCTTGAAATTTGATCAAATTTTTTCCATCTTGTTCCCATCAGCCAAACCAGAAGCCATACGAATGTGTCCTGAAGGCGGGCACACAGACAGTGGTGACTTTTGCCAAGCGTCATGATGCAGAGAGTTTGGCTTGCGACATTCCACCTGTGAGTTGTTTTCAGTCAACATAGGATGATCAGATTTTATGTAAACATATAATATAATTATCTGTGTACTAGTTGTTTATGAAAAACACAATATCAATCAGATACTCTGTCAATTCATCAAGAACATTAGTTACTTACTGGTAATAGTGCTTCCTAATGAAATATTAAATGTGATTCCTGCCATGGAAATTCAGCTTCATTTTATCTGAATTGAGGCGATCTAGCTAAGGACGAGGAAATTTCTGTTTCAGATTTAGAGCTCATGCATAATCCCTCATCCAATATGTTTTTTTTCTGTTTTTCCTCCTACATCAGTTGAGCTATGGAGAAAAGACAGGCACTCTTCCTGCCCAGTTGTCTGTGTACTGGGGCAACAAGTTCCTCCTGGAGAGCACAACCAAACTGATAGGTTTGCACAACATTTTTAAATAAGAGCTCTTAAATATATAGCGCATATCTACTATACTACTAATGTGTATTGTGCTCTCTGTGCTTCATAAATGTTCCCTGAAAGACCTTTTCCATCCAGTAACACTTTCAGTCCCCTCTTTCAACTTGTGTGGTCTCCTACTTTAAAATTTAAGAGGCTTTCTTTCTTCTCCCTCATATCACCTTCTGCCTCTTCACAGGGAGGATGGAGGGCAAGATCTACGGCAAATGATATGCTCTGCATACAATATTAATCTCTTAACTTTTTCTTTTCTTTTTCTGTCATTGTAGCCACCATCTACAAATGTGACGTCCTGGCCAGCAGTGAATGCAGCCTTTGCCTCAACCTGAACTACACCAGGCCGCACCTTGAGTGCCTGTGGTGCAACAACCAGTGTGTGCACACCAGTGAATGCCATCCCCACGCCAGCGCCACCTGCCCTGCGCCCATCATCCACTCGGTAAATGCTTTGCTTCCACTTGTGCCTGTCCCTGGCCCTCCCCATTATCTCATGCAAACTCGTCTTTGGGATGTTCTTTAAATTTATTTTTAGGTATGAGACTGATAGTCATCCCTTTGTCCTTCTGTTTTTCCATGTAGGATAGTTGCCATAAAATTTGATTTACTATTGTCAACACACACACACATAGCCACTCTGTAGGGAGTTTTGGTATAGAATCACAGGTTTATGTCAGAATCTTCAATAAAGTGAAGGCAGAAGGCAGACATTAAACGGCAAATGCAGATGCAGATGTCTTTGTGGTCAGTAATCCTTTTTAATCTATGAATAAAGAAACCATCTGAGAAATGTTGTTTTTTACTTACCAGTGTACTTCAAAACAAGTATGGTAAAAGTTTAATTTAAAAGTGAGGCTCTGTACTTTCCTATGAGTACTCTATGGTCAATAGATTCAAACTCAATCTCTCTATAGCAGAGTCTTTCAACTTTTACTTGTGTGCAAATGATCTTCATTCCTTCATCATCCATAATAATAAACATGTTTTGACCATTCCAGGTGTGGCCGCTGTCAGGCCCCATCGAGGGAGGCACCAACATCACCATCACGGGCACCAACCTGGGGTCCAAATTCGACGACATCAAGAAAGGGATCAAGGTCGCCTCAGTTGAATGTGTGCCGTACATTGAGCTGTACTCACCTTCTAAAACGTATGTTTTCCTTACTATTCCTTGTCACTTATTGCCAACCTCGATGGCACTTAATTCACATATGTAGCAGTTGTGGTTGGGGCTTGGATTTTCTAATGGGCAATATGCATCTTCTGATGTGTTATGAATTTTGTCAGCCAACAGATAGCAATGAAAGCAATTTTTAGCACTTAGAGTTAGACTGCCTTATAGAATAAATAATCCAAGCCAGGCATCTTTTCTCCCTAACCCAAATTTTTACTTGTTTCTACAACAACAAACGTGAACCTGCCAAGTATTAGTAAGATACAACAGTTTAAACCTTGAATCCTTGAATGTAGAATTCTCCTAAGTGGAGGACCAGTCTACATTGAACAATTTTTTTCCGAAAACAACCCAGAGCTGTGTGCAATTTCTTATACATCTATCATTAGAGAGATGTGCCATAGTCTAAAAAAGCCCAGCAAATCAATCAGTGTATACATTATGTATTTAACCAGTGAATACATCCTCTCTCCAGAATTGTTTGCCAAACTCAGTGGCGAGGAACGGCCATCAAGGGACCAATAGAAGTTCACTCGAAATATGGAAATGCTGCTTATCGCAAAGATTTCTCCTTCAAGGTTAGTCTTTTCTTCCTCCTCCTCCCTTCCTCCTCCTCCTCCTCCCCCTCCTCATCCTCATCCTCCTCCTTTCTCTCTCAGGACTTCTCAATTCCCATTATTTGTCTCTCTTATCTCTCCTCCTTTTCTCTCTTTCTCTCTCCCCTTTCAAACTGCCACTCCTTCTTTCTCACTCCCTCTCTGTTCTCTTCCTTATAATATTTTGATTGTAATAAAGAATACATTCTTACAATCTGTACTAAAAACCTTATCATTGATCACAGGTACTCATCATCATCATCTTTATTCTTTCTTTTCATTCTCAGAGCCCACGGCTTGAAAACATATCACCGACCTCTGGACCCAAATCTGGTGGCTCCAGAATCACTATTCATGGCCGTGACCTTGACATTGGTGGAAACGTGGAAGCCTCTTTCAAGGACAAGGCCTGCATTGTGGACAAGTCAAGCATCAAGAACACCAGCTTTGAATGCATCACCACTAAAGTCTGGCAACCTCAGGCTATTACCTCCCTACACGTTTACTTCGACGGCAAGGAATACACCCTCAACACGTACTTCAGCTACGAAGAGGATCCTCGTATCATC
Organism: Plocamopherus ceylonicus; assembly: GCA_039654545.1. Lineage (NCBI taxonomy): Eukaryota > Metazoa > Mollusca > Gastropoda > Nudibranchia > Polyceridae > Plocamopherus > Plocamopherus ceylonicus. The sequence continues at coordinate 8,066 of JBCJKF010033321.1, forward strand.
CGCATTTATCCATTGAGCAGTATACTAGAGTAAGTGAATTTGTTGTAGTGTTTTTTACCCTTTCAGGGTTTTGTTTTCAAGGGTGGGCAGAGAAATAGTGTCAATTCACTGAAACTTGTGGTAGCACAATGAAATAGATCCCACATAATAAATTTGGACAATTTCAGTAAGCTCTCCCCCTCATTGAAAATGATTTCACAAACACATAGGGAGCAATTTTTGTTTTGATTGAAAAATTAAGAAAGAAACATTTTGTTTCTATTAATTTAACTGTATTGTTATTATCATTATTAGTATTATCATTATTATTATTATTATTATTATTATTATTATTATTATTGTGATTAATATTTTGATTATCATTTATTGATTTCTTGTCCCTCTCTCCAAAGGGGTGGCCGTATGCTGACTGTAACTGGCAAGGACTTTTCTTACATCCAGCAGCCGAAGCTCTTTGCCCATGTTCCTACCATTAGCGGTGACTTTTACCCGACTAACAGCACTGTACGTTTCAACTTCATTTTTCCTTTCCAAAAGAGTTGATGTTTCTGCTGCAGCTTCAAATAAATAGGCACAACTAGTTTATTTCCTTCATTGATCTAAATCTTAATTAGAGGTGGTGTCATTCATTTTCTGTTGTTTTGTTTGGGCTATTGTTTTTTTTTTCCTCTTTTTTTATTTCATTTTATTCTTAGATTAGCATGGATTTATGATTATTGTGTCTTCTAAATAACAATAATAATATGACAGTCATTTACTCTTTCTCCTACTTTTATAATAACAATAATTTTACAATGTTTCTATAAAAGGAACACAATTTACTGATGCAAGATTTAAACTTATTTTATGATTTTTATAATACCGTTACTCTCCCAGAATTGTATAGTGATGAACAACGAGGTCATGAAATGTCCCAGCCCCCCGCTGGTCCAGTCTCTCAAGAACATCATTCGCTCCAAGCGAGCAGCATCTCCTGAGCAACACAAGGTCATGCCAGTCAAAGTTGTGCAACTTGGGTTCTACATGGACGGTGTCAAGACGGTACAGAACCTGTCCTCCAATGCGAATCTTGATTACAAACTCAAGTACTACCCGAATCCGAGGGTGTTCAACTTCACCGAAACCAATGCTATCAAGCTGTTGAAAGGAGATGCCCTAATCATTGAGGTATAGCACATAGCAGTGTTTGATGCCTCTTTTAATGTCGTCTGGGTTTTTTTATTGTTTCATCTTTGGGAAGTTGTTTGGCATAGTGGTGATTCATCTCAAGGGGTCTCAGGTTCGAGACTGATAGTAATAGATTTTATTTAATCTGTCACTGTCTGCTTCATAGCTGGTAAAAGGATAAGCTAAGACCCTATTAGCGTCTTACTTGTTTAAATCATAAAAATAAAAGCTCTAAAACGGGAAATATGTTGGGGTTTTTTTTGTTTTTTTTTTTGTTTTTTTTTGGGGGGGGGGTTTTGGGGGGGGGTGGTTGTACTGGACATTAAAATATTGAATTCCCTTTTTTCTTCTGTAGGGTGCAGACTTAAATGTGGCTGCTGAAAAATCTGATGTGTCTGTCACAGTTGGAATTGCAAGCTGCAATGTCACTACATTCTCCAAGTCTCAGATTGTTTGTAAACTCCCTACCTCAAAAAATGGAGACTCAGCTGCTCTTCTTGGCGCTAAGGAGAACAGTCTTCCACTTGTCAAGGTTTGTTTTCTTATTCAATTCAGCAATGGAAGGGAGGATGAGAGGGGGGAGGGAACAAGACACATCAGTAGAGCATGGGACAATTGGACCATGAGGTCGCAGGTTTGAAATCATGGATGAGATATGCTTTTTTCTTAAACAGGATAATTGACTTCCAGTTGCTTCACTCAACCCAGGTGTAATAGTGTACAACTTCAGCTATTAAAGTATTCTGCTATACACTAGTATCCTGTTCAGAAAGGGATAAATCAAATCTGTCACTGCCCGCTTCATGCTATGGAAACCGGGATAAGCTCCGTTCGTGTGAGTCGACAGGTTTGCAAGAACTAACAACTACTTCATTTTGGTAAATAAAGACTAAAATGTAGGGATGCAAATTTCATGTGGGTGCACAAAAATCTGAAACTTCCACTATAAATTTCACTAATATATAAGACTCAAAACAGGCTCAATGTTTTACTCTTTCATTCTTATTTCTAAAGGTTAAACAGTATCCAAAATTTTTTCTTTTTGATTGCATCTCTGAGTCGATTGTTATATTGTAATCAAAAGGCACTAAATTTTCTCTTTCTTTTTTTTTTATTTGACAGGTGAAAATCAACAATTTGGAAGTGTATGTGGGTAAAGTGGAGTACGACGTGCCAGAAACCTTCTCTTTCCCGAAAGAGGCAATCGCTGGGATTGTGGCCGGAGGAAGCTTCCTCGTCATCATCATCGTCATCATTCTCATCATCTACCGACGTCAGAGTACGAAGGCTGAGAGGATTTACCGAAAGCTCCAGATCCAGTTGGATAATCTTGAGAGTAATGTCCGAAATGAATGCAAACAAGGTATGTGTTATCTTGACTTCTTCACATAGAGCATTCATGTTTGCCTTATACATTCTGAGTACAGCAATTGTTTTCTTTGTTTTTTGGTTTTTGTTTGTCTTTGTTTTTTGTAATAAAAACGATGGGATTTTAATTGAAAATGAAAATTTTTTCAGCCATGCTTGTATGAAGAATATGTTGCTTGCTATATTACTGTTTTTATTATATATGCATACCATGAATTATTCATTTTCTTTGAAATCTTACACGATTATCCATATCAGAATTATTTAATGGTTATTTTGATTGTTTAAGTTTTCTTGTTTTGTTTTGTGTTTGTTAGGTGGTCTCATGTATTAAGATTGAATGACATTGTGGAGGAGAGCTGTTGAAAAGCTACATTTATAAAATTTTCTAAATTCAAACTAATTTTTTTAACTATCATTGAAATGCTGTAACATGTTAGCAAAGACTGCTACCTAAGAAATGCAACATTAATTTTCTTTATGTTTGTCTTTCTCAACTGAAGCTTTTGCTGAGCTGCAGACGGACATGACGGACTTGACAGGAGACCTTGTGGCCAGTGGCATTCCTTTCTGGGATTTCCACAGCTACATCTTCAAAGTCCTCTTCCCGGGAATGACGGATCACATCATTCTGCACCCCCCCATTGTAAGGACTCTCATGCTTTCACATCACCCCTTTTTTTTTCTATCTGACAATCTATCTATCCATTTCAATCAAATTGTCCATGTTTCTACCTGTCTTTACATCTGTCTATCTGTCTGTCTGTCTGTACCTCCATCTGTATGTCCACCTGTCTTCTGTCAATAGTTTATCCATCCATGAATCCTTCTGTCCTACCTATCTGTATTTGCATCCATTTATCAATCTTTCATTTCCTGTGTCTGTCTGTCTATTTGTTCATCTATCTCAGTATCCATCCATAAATCTCACCATCTAATCTTTATAATCACATCATGGACTAGCACAAGATGTTGGTACACATTTAGGCAAAAGGCAAAAAATAAATGCAACACAGTCACAGGGTTCATTGTGATCTTTCTCATGATTCAACATAAATTTATGAATGTGTAAATTTATTTGTATGACAGTTATCTGAATAGCAGTTTTCTAGCTATTCTCTTCTCTCCACAGCAAAAGAATGGAAGATTCCAATTTTCAGACCACGGTCTCCAACTGTTCCACCAGTTGTTGAATAAAAAGATTTTTATGATCACCTTTATAAGGACGCTGGAGGAACAGAGGGCCTTCAGCATAAGAGATCGGTAAGTCAGTTTCAATATGCTTTGCCTTGCTTTTTTATGCTAATCCCCGTCTGCCACCTGATCCGTGTCCATTGACAACAGTCAGCACCAAAAGATGGCATCAGGCCGTTCTCTTGAGTTTTTATAGGCCTTCGTTTTATTGAACCACTGCTAAAAGTCACAAAGTCACGTTCCACTCACGGTCCCAGTGTGGGAAAAAGGGAAACAGAATATTGATGAAAATTCCTCAGAAATAAATTTCAGGCTTTTGCTGGATCAGTACATGTTGTGTTGAAGACACATATACCGTTATGTTCCTATACCTTTTATTCAAACCACATTTCTCTTCAATTTTTTTCCAGAGCCAATGTTGCTTCTCTCCTCATGATTGTATACTTGAACAACATGGAGTATGCTACAGAGTAAGTAAATTGACAGAAGAAAACAAACAAAGCCCATTGAAATTGATATCAAATTGTTCAGACAGAAAACCCTCTCACATCTTCAGCATTACTCAGTTCAACTTGAAGTTCAACCAAGTCAGTTGGAGGGAGGATGTGAAAATAATGGGGAAAAAAAAAAACGAAAGAAAGAGGAGGAGGAGCAAGAGAGGATGATGATGATGAAGAAGAAGGAGATGAAGAAGAAGACAAAAAACAATGAATACATTAGTTAAATGTAACATATAACAAAGAAAATTAAAAGAAAACCTTTGCTATCATCATTATCATCAACCATTGCAATGTTGTTGTTTTTTCTTCTTATGTATCCCAGAATCCTTAAGTGCCTGTTGGTTGACCTGGTGCAGAAGTCTGTGGATGGCCGACACCCCAAACTCATGTTGAGAAGGTCAGAAGGCCATTGAATTAAAAAAAAAAACAAAAAAAAAACAATAGATAAAAAAATAATAATAACAGACCCCCCCTCTCCCTCCTTCCACGCCGCCTCCCCCCCCCCTCCCCCCACACACACACATACAAAAACAACAACAAAAAAATGAAAAAAAATCAAAAAACAACCCAGTAAATTCCGGATTTTCAAATAAAAATTTTTTGTAAATAAGGTAAATTAATGTGAATTTAAGAAACAATATAAAAACAAAAACTAGGGACATATTCATGGTGCTGAATGCAACCTGTGGATTACTTTGGAGATAAAATGTTTTTATTCTCTTTTCAGTTTGTTTCTTACAAGTGATAAAAATTCATTGTTATTTTTTATCCTTTCTCTCCAGGTCAGAGTCTGTTGTTGAGAAATTGTTGACCAACTGGCTGTCTATTTGTTTGTATAAATATCTCAGGGTAAGTATTCTGAAGAATTTGTACTGGATTTTTTAATTACCCTTATTCTTATTTTTTCTTTTTTCTTTTGGGATGGGAGGGGGTGGGGGGGGGGGAGGAGGGGGATGTGTATAGTTTTGTGTGTAAATATATGGGTTTGTTTGGATCATTTTTTAAACGTCTTGTTCTGAAACTATTTTTTAATACAGGTATGAAACGTGCAAATTCTTTATTTCATATCTCCTCACAAATATTAAGAAAAAGTCCTTCATGTAGATGTCACTGTGAAGTAAAGTGAAATACAGCTTATTGCAATCAGATTGTATACATGTGACACAATTCTATCCTGTAGAAAACAGAATACAGAAAGACTTAACAAAAATGTCTTCTCTTTCTCAAGCAGTTTTTTTAGAACCAACTTTTAAGATACTCTTTTATATTTCAAGCTTGAAATTGCAAAGCAGTTTAAGGAAAATAGTTCACTTTTTATTTACCATTTTTCAACATTTTGTTTCCTTGTGCATAGTTAATCATTTGATTAATTGACTTAATGTAAAAGTTAAAAGCTTGCTCTGTTGGTGCATCTGACTTCACTACTGCAGCCGTTCTTCGTATCTTTCTGTTAAAGGGCAAACATAATGTTAGTCATTATAATAAAAAATGTGATTTACCATTCAAACTTTTCCCTTGTTTTCTTCCATCCAGGACTGTGCAGGTGCGTCCCTGTTCATGCTGTACAAAGCCATCAAACTCCAAGCGGAGAAAGGCCCGGTGGATGCCGTGACCGGTGATGCTCGATATTCCCTGTCTGAAGACACTCTACTCAGGGAAAAAATTGAGCCAAGAATACTGGTATGTTGATAGTCAGTCTAAATGTTGAAAAGTTGGCAGCAGTCTAAATGCACAGAAAGTATAGTCAGTCTAATTGAAATACTGAGAAGTTGACTGTCTATCTAAATGTTGAGAAGTTGACTGTTGGTCTAAGTCTAAAGCTGAGAAGTGTAGTCAGTCTAAATGCTGAGAAGTTGATAGTCGGTCTAAGTCTAAATGAAATGCTGAGAAGTTGACAGTCAGTCTATATACTGAAAAGTTGACAGTTTAAATACCTAGAATTCAGTATAAGCTTGGTTTTACCCTTTCCGCATCTCTGCTGTATTCAATATTTACTGGAAGTTTATTCTATAATCTGAATGTATAAGGGTTGTTTGTTTTTTTCTTTTCTTTAAGGGGTTTGGTGGCGGGGTGTTTTTATTTTTGTACTTAAATTGCTTTTTCACCTGTATTTCCATGACCTTTTTTTTCTCTTTTTCAGACATTAAATATTGAGAGTGGTGGTGAAATTGTTCAGTGCCGTATTCCAGATTGCGACACCATCACCCAAGCAAAGGAAAAGATATTAGATCACATTTACAGAAATATACCATTCTCCCATCGGCCAAATGTTAGAGACTTAGAATTAGGTAAAAATCATTCTTGTCTTTTTCTCAAATTTGGAAAATTCAATATATACTTTATGATTTGAAGATAAAAGAATTCATAAAGGAAACATTTAACATATATGTACTAATATGTATAGTATAGCCTATATATATTATGATTGAAATCACACTTAAAATAAATGTATGAGGCTTTGAATCTTTGTAAAAATTTGGTTTTTGTTAAACTGGGTGACTAAAACTAGAAGGAAAATTGACATTTCCCTCATGAACATTCACATCCAGAATGGCGCAATGGGCCAACAGGTCCCTTAACCCTGCTGGACATTGACATAGCGTCCCAGAACAAGGATGGATGGCACAGACTTAACACACTGGCCTTTTACCGCGTCCACGATGGATCGTACTTGTCCTTGCTACACAGGCAGCAAACCATGAAGTCTTTGAATGGTAAATCATGTATATGTGTTCAAACCTTTATTTTTGTTTTTGTCTGGTTTGCCTTTTCCTTTTCTTTCCCTTTTTTTTTTTCTTTTTTGTTTCGTCTGAGATGGACATTTTTATATTTTTATCTCGCAATGAATTCTTCTATCTAGTTATTCGATTGTACTATTATTATGCGCACATTTTCGTCTTTTTTTTTTCCCCCATTATTAATATTTCATACCGAGCACTCACTGTTCATGCACAAGTAGGTGTAGTAGCTAACTTCTTTCTGTCATTCTTCAATAGGTTCACTTGATAACTCAGTCCTTTCTATAGGGTCTGTGTCACCAATTCTCAAGAAAGACCAAGAGTCAGGATGCAAAGAGTGGCATCTGGTGAGTTCAAACTTCAACGTCGCAATGCTTTTGAAAACTCCGAAAAATATCAGAGTGAACAATCTGCTTTCTCATTTTACTCTTATATACAGTTCTTTTTTTATAAAGGCTTTTAGAAAATAAAGCTGTCAGATGCATAAACAATATAAAGGGATTTTGCAATCTGCTCTATGACATGTATTTCTCTTCATTTTACTGACATCTTTATTATTGTTAGTATATATGATGTTCTAATGATTTTGTTGTAATGTTAATAAAGGATTATTGTTATTTTAATCATCATCGTATTATTGTCATTATCATAATAAGTTACCATGATTTGACTTGACTCTGTGCAGCAAAATTAAAATTTAGTATATATATAGTAGATGAGTAGATGTACGGAATAAGGTTTTGCTTCATGTTTTGTTGACTTTGTTTTCTTGTGTTTTTTTCTTTTTGTTATTGCTGTTGTTATGTGTTTTTTTGGGGGGCGGATTTTTTTTTAGCTTTTATTTATGTTTTTGTGTGTTTTATATTTTGTGGGATGCTTGTTTTTGTTTTGTTTTCGTCTTTTGTTACTTAGGTTTTTTTTTTTGTTTTGGGGGGTTTGTTGTTTTTGTTTTTTGGTTTGTTTGTTTTGTTTGGTTATTTTGTTTTGTTTTGTTTGTTGTTGGTTGTTTTTTTTTTGTTTTTTTTTTTGTTTTGTTTGTTTGGTTTTTGTTGTTTTGTTGTTGTTGTTTTTTTGGGGGGGGTCTTTTGTTTTCTTTTTGTTTTGTTTTTTTGTTTTTTGTTTGTTTTCTTCTTATTTTTGTTTTTTGTTGTTATGGGTTTTTTCAAAGAGGATGTGTCTTTTCCTTATTTTTATGTTTTTGTTTGTTTGTTGTTGTTTTGTGGGAGGGGGTTTGATTTTGAGTCACTTTGTTTTTGTTACAGGTCTTTTTTAGTTTTTTGTTGGTTTTTTTTTATTGTTTCTTCGCTGTTATTGTTTTCTTTTGTTTTTGTTGTTTTTGTATTGTGTGGCTTTTTTAGGGAAAACACGTGGGTCCCTGTCAGAGAAACAATAACTGCTGTATTTTAATTTCCATATTAAAAACAGGGAAAGGGGGAAAATGTGAATACAATTTTATTACAATTGTGTCTAATTCCTTTTTTTTTTTCTCTCTCTCCCTTTTTTTTTTTAGGTCAAACATGATGACAGCTTTGTGAAAGATGGTGGAGTGAAAATGATTTCTGAGATATTTCTCACTAGACTTCTCTCAACCAAGGTAATTTGATATCTTGTTTTGATGTCCCCGTGTCTGGATGTATTTATATAAATATGAAAATGTGTCCTTTTTACAAGTATCCATGTATTTGATAAAAGGTATAAAACCTGAAAAGTTTGTTTGTTTGTTGTTTTTTTATGTGTATACAAATACCGGTAGTGTGTGTGTATGCGTCAGTTAAATTGTGGAAATTTGTCATTACGTTTTGGACCTATTAAGCTGTAGGAGATTCAATTTCATTCACCAATGATAATTCACCTGATAAATAGCAAAACGCTTTTGTCTCATATCCTAATCCTACAACAGTAGATAGGCATCATCTAACAATTACTAACATCTAGACTCAATCGTAAATGAATCATAAACTCTTCAACTGTGTGCTTGGCACAACTCAAAGTTTGTTTTGTTTCTTCCATTCCCACCATCAATGGTAGCTGAAACTGAAATGCAACATTGCATGTTGAATATTTTCTGGACAGCTGGAAAGTTCTATGCACAAAAAAATATCTTTTGTATCAGCATCATTTCATCAAAGTCAAGGAATTTTCGTTCACTTTTTCATGAAATTGTGTTTTGTTTTGTTTTTAATTCATTTTAGGGCACCCTGCAAAAGTATGTCGATGATTTTTTCAAGAACATTCTTGGAGGAAGTTCTTATGTTCCGCCTGTTGTCAAATATTTGTTTGATTTCCTGGATGAGCAAGCACGGATCCATGGCATTTCAGACTATGAAGTTGTACATACTTGGAAGTGTAATAGGTAATTTTGATGTTGGTAAATTTTACAGATATTTTACTTCTTTCCCAATTAAAGCCTGTATATTGGCTTGAGCACAATTTAATTCTATGACTACATTCATCAGGCTGAGCATTTAACATTTGGATAAAATGAAGGACTTGAAGTAAATTTTCTTGCCTAAGGATAAGGCAAAGAACACAATGGTCGCTGAGGGTAATTGAACCACAACTTCAAGGTCTAAGGTACAATACTTTACTATTGAGCCTACATGCCCTCTCAAAACACAAACACAAAAGGATGAATTTTACAAAGAAAGAAAATTTGTTGATTCCATGAAACTTTGGCCATTGCAACAACTGCCTTACCAAGTAAAGCAGAGGTGTTATTTTACTATATCATACATTGTTTTATTCGCATCACTTCGCCTTTATAATTTAGGTAGAGTTTAAAATATCTAGCAAAAGAAAATTATGAACAATTATCATTTGGTAATTTTATCAAAAAATGCTCATGAAAAATTGACTTGCAAAGACGAAATTGATTTTGTCTCTAACCAGTGTTATTTTTTTTTCTTCACAGTTTGCCTTTGAGGTTTTGGGTAAATATCATCAAGAATCCAGAGTTTGTCTTTGATGTCCACAAGCCACGAATCGTTGATTCTTGTTTAAGCGTTGTAGCTCAGACATTCATGGACAGCTGCTCAATAGCTGAGCATCGCCTGGGGAAGGTGAGTTATTTGAATATCAGGATGTAACTGTCGTTTCCCCAAATAACAGTTTCATGGCAAATAGCCTTTTTGTTTTAGTTTATATTCATTGTGACAATTGCATCTTCCATTATTTGTCATTTTCAAGAGAAAGTGTACAACACTAATATAAAAACACTACCAGTAGATAGAGTTATTTTAGGCGCATCGACGACATGAATCCCTCAGCTTGTCATCTAATTTTAGGACTAAAACTAAGACTAAGAAGTCATATTCCACGTTCATGGGTCAACATGCATCCGCACCCATTGCTTCTTAAACAAACTACCAGACTACAACAGAATCCAAAGTTTAAAAATGTTCAAAACTTGTGTTCTATTTAATCAAAATTTCAAGATGCAAGATTCAAGAAATTAAAAAATTATTACTATTATTCTAGAAATTAAACAATGAATTAAAATTATCGGATTCTTTTTATCTTTCTTGCCTCTAGGATTCACCCTCAAACAAGTTGTTGTTCGCCAAAGATATTGTCCACTACCGTAAACTTGTGGAAAAATACTTCACCGATATAAGTAATATGCCGTCCCTCACTGACCAAGATATGAGCATCTTTCTTGATGATATTTCCAGGGTAAGTTTTAATTTTGTTTAGGACTCACAGTCATGTTTTTTATCTAAAAGTCTTTTCTTTTGCTACTTCTAAGGAATATGGATGGTCAAGATTGTATGATTCTTCTGTCAATGGAGCACTTTTTTGATAAGTGTTGTCTTTGCATTTGTTTGGAAGTGTGATTGAATACAGTGAGTTTAGAAAAATAATATGAAGTGTTTGTTCCGAAAATATATAAAAGGAAATTATTGAGTGGTGCTGAAAGACATGCTAATAATCCATATTATTATTTAGTTCTGACCTCAATGGTACCTGACCCTCTTTATATTCACAACAAGTTAATACTCAAATATAATTACACATATATTCTAGAAATTTCTTGTAACTGAATATGGTTTTATTTTTCTCTTTTTTTTTTATTCAGCTTCACATAAATTAAAGTCGAGTTATCATGTTGCAAAATGTATGCCTCTTTTCAGACCAGTCCCAAGCTGTTTTACATTTCCAGTGCTCTTGGAGAGCTGTATAAATACGTTTCCAAGTACAAAAATGAGGCATGTATCATGTATACTTGTCACCACATATTGTTATATGTTTTTATCCATGTTACTGTATCAACTAGATTCTCCACAACAATTCTTCCTACCAGCGATAAAATACTGAAATAAAATCTGTCAAAGCCAGATAGAAATGTTTTGATTTTTAAATTATTGGTGACGATTATGAAGAGAAATTGTAATTGAAATTAATCAAGGAATATTATCTAAATCTTTAGATCTATGTAAAGAAAAACCTCTTTTATACTGATTAAGTCAATACAATAAGCAGGTCCTTATTTTAATATCTTCTCTTGTGGCCCATATGAGATTTCGACATAAATAAATGGTCTTTTGGTTTATAAACTTTTGGCATTGACCGTGGAAAATACAATAAAGTGTATATAAACTATATATCAAGAAAATCTAACAAGAAAATAGAAAGAAATAATTTTGGGTAATCTTTTTGTTTGTTTGTTCTTCTCCAGCTGATGGAGGCCCTGGAACAAGACAACCAGGCAAATGCACAGCAGCTCTCATGTAAACTGGGCCACGTCGTCTCCTGCATGGAAGGCCCGTCGGGGTCCATGGCCTATGTGTGACAAGACGACTACCTACGGATGACAAGCCATAAGTGTGGGACCTTCCATGACTCCAGTGACTTTCTTTGCTTTCTGATTCTGTCAGGATAACCAAAAGCCAGGAGGGGAAAGAAAGCCCATCGGGAAGACCATAGAACTTAACTTGAAACTGAATTGAAAATTAACTAAACAAAAGATAAGAAGTTTCTCAGCATTGACTAGCCTTCTTTACAGTTGGCACAATTTTTAATGAGTATTAGATGGCTATAATGCTTAAGACTGTCTAATACAGTGCAACACGTGTTCGTCAAACTCACGGATTCTTCAAACAAATTGTTATGTCCCAAATAATTTCATTTATTTTCTTCACACTTTTTTCATGTAATAGGCGAACCTGTTCACAGATTCCTCAAGTTACTTGACTGTTGCTCAAGCTTTGCGAGCAATTTTTTACTCCATCTCACTGATTAGTTTGAAAAGCCCACTAGGCCTAGCTAGTGACTGAAAATAGCCCGCACGATGCTATTGCTTGCATGTGATAGTGCGTTACAATAATACACTGTATGTGGATAAGCCATGGCTAGTAATAAACCATCCTTATTATGGTTCAATCAGTTACTCCCTGCCACTTTACATTCACCCAACTCAGTCTCATCCTACGGTATAAAAAAGATGAAGAGGCAAAAACAAAACAAAAACCCGAACAAAACAAAAACAACATGGCAGTGGAAACATCAAAAATATGACAAGCATGGGTTTTGCTCGAGGTCAGACGGCAAGGGACATAACCACAATATGATTGTCAAACGAGGCATTGAGCCAGGCCACTCCCACTAACCAGCTTCATGACCGACTCGACTTGGTCATAGTCATAGACATAGGGCATCGTCCATTTGAAGCCACCATTATGATTACTCATTCCCTTGAAATAAAGTGCTTTTAGTTTTTGGTTGAATCACGGATTCCTCTAAACTTTTTCTGCTGCCCCAACAAAGTCGACGAATACGTGCTGCACTGTACTTACTTATTATGAAACATAAAGCGGTTAATACTTGTTGTACTACCTTCCCATGACGACTTCATTTTTTTTTACATGCAAACTATGATTTATCCATTTTTTATATATATTATATATAAATACATATATTTCATGTTACAAATAATGTGAAAGATACTAGGGAATGCCTCTCTTTTTTTTTCTTGTCTTTTTTTTTTTAATAACCCTCCCTGGAGCTTCATTAGCTATTCTGCCTTAGGAAAACCATATGTAAAGAAAAGCCCAAAGTCTTTCAACGGTTATGGATAAGTCTAAGATTGTCTTTGCCCTGCTCATTGGCGAAGGTGGTGGTGAACTCTTTGATTTTTAAAATTTTTAAATATTTTTTTTTTTTACTGCTGTCCCCTAAGGTTTGGAAGGAAGCACAATTTAAATACAGAGGCCCCATTCACTAGGATTCTCCCTGACATGTCGTCATTTACTATGCTTATCATTAGCATTGCATTTCTCCAACTATGAGAAAAGAATCAAATTTTGTTCTTTTTTGTTTTATTCTGGGTTTGTTCACTTTTTATTTTTTCATAATGACATTTTTCTTTCATCCTCCTATATTATGGAGATAAACATGTTATGAAAGCAATTTTGAAAATGTTATTATATTTCCTTCAACATTGTATTTGAAATTTGTTTTACATGCAATTGGCACTAGTATTTGCATGTGTATGGGCAAGTATGTCTGTATTTGCATGTGTGTGTGTGCGAGGGATTGAGTGAGGGTGTGTGTGTGTTTGAGTCTGTGTGTATGTGTGCCTATGTTGCCCTGTGCTTCCTGTTAATCCATGCCAACAAAAGAAGCTCCAATGATGCATTTGGTATTTTATTTGCAGTATTTATCATCCACACTAAGACTATTTCATTGTTTTATAATATAATCCTTTTTACTTTCTAGGAATTTTAACTGCGTTTAGTCTCCTCTGTTCTCTCATCAGTGATAATGATAAAGGTGAGGAAAAAGTTTTGAATCCGTCTTTGTCTCAATGGTTCTCTGGTAAAACTTTTTTGCTGATTCTTGAAATTGTCGAGGCCATTTTTTGTTTTTGGGTTGTTGGGTCTTTTTGGGGTCTATTTTGGGTTTTGTTTTGTTGAGGTTTTTGGGTGTTTTTTTTTTTTTGTATTGTGTGTTTTTTTTTGTTTTGTTTTTTTTTTTTGTTTCTTGCTTTTCTTTTTGGGGTGGGAGGAGGGGGGCTGGGGGTGTTTATTGGGGAATTTTTTGTTTGTTTTTTGCTTTTTTGGTGTTTGGTTCTCTCTTTGTAGGGGGAAAGGGGGGGGGGGATTCTTTGTTTTACTTCCTTGGAAAACCTCAGTGGTGTGTATTATCATAATTGTTCTTGGTCTCAACCTTCATAAATAAGGTGAAAAACAGAGCTGTATGCAATTGATATGAAAATGATGACTTAATTCAGAATTAAAGAAAGGGATCTTCATGTAGCAGTATGTGAATATCGTCCTGTGCTTGACATTTTTTACTTAAAAAGAAAGAAAATGATCTATGGGTCTATGTCTTCCTAGAATATTTTTTGTCACATAATTTTTTTTTTTATTTAAATTAGAGTATAATTATGATATGATATGTCATCATGGAATTCACATTCACGCCAAACCAGTGTTCTTTGACGTGATACTCATATCACTCGGTTATCATTATCATCAACATCATCTTGAAATCCCATATCACTCAAAAGATACCAAGAGGCAATAATTCTTATAAATATATTGTGTATACAATTTTTTTGTTCATTTGCTTGATTTGATCATGTTTTGCTTTGAGTTTTTTATCCATGTTTATATACATATTATTATTATACTTCTCATCAAGTTATGCACATTATCAAAAACAGAAAACAAGAATCCAAAGTAATGTTGTATATGCACGTTACTAATTATCTGCTTATATTTCATGTAATAAAGTATGTATATGATTTGTATTTTGCTGCCTAGAACACAGCCGTGGGGATTGTGCGTTGATGAATATGTGTGTGTGTCCGTGTGTAGAGGTCATGTATGCATTTCATTTTTTTTTTCTTGGGAATACTGGGAGTGTTTTTTTTCCCCCATCTTTTTCTCCATCCGTCGGATGAAAACTTCCTTGTGAGTTCAAATTTTGGAAGAGTTTGAGAAAATAAGAATAAATATGACGTGACCAACATTCCACAATTTTTCCTATGCAAAAAGTTGCGGATCCTGAGTCAAGATCCTAACAACTTTTATTTAAACTTTTTTTTTTACTTTTTTTTTTTTTTTACAATGTCTTCTTTAACCAACTTGCATAATCCCTGGAAACTTGACTGTTTTAGGTCACTTATTGAGACTGTCTTCATCATGCCATTCATGATGGGTGAATGAATGGGAGTTGTTTTCTTTTCATGGGTATTTTTCTAGTCTTCAATCTTGTTTTAGTATGAAGAATTGGGTACATGAAGCGAATGGAAAAAAGAAAAAAATATTTAAAAATCCCCCCAAAAACCAACAACAGAACAGAAGTTCTTTAGGCTTTATATATAAGCAGATGATGGTAAGAGTAAAACGTTAATTTCCATGCTTACCATTACTGCAATGCTTTCACATTTTATATTAATTTTTTTTTTCTTATGAGCATGCATCACAGATAAGAGAAAGGTTAAATGGAATGCTTTTGTTGCTGGAAGGACTAGCACTGTTGACTTACACAAACATACACATGTACATAAATTTTGAAAGTAAATAAAGAAATGTTTACTGCATTTTTTCATCGTGATATTTTGTCATCTATTTAAAAGGCTTGTATCCTTGATTGAAAGCATCAGCAAAAAACAAAGATTATGTGCTGAGTGTAAATAAAGAATTTGTCTGACAGTGATTACTGATATTCTGATTCAACATGCACTTCTTGACGTGTGACCAGTATTGTGTGCTCAGTTTTTTTTTTCATTGCTTCCAATTATAGTATGAATATCTTATTATATATATATAATCATTCACAAATGATATTATATTGAATAAATAATGAAAACTGTGCCTGATTTTGAGGTATTCCTTTCCATTGTCTTGACATGTGGATAGATTTCTTTGTGCGAGAACCAGTTGTTTTTTTTTATTTCAAATAAATCTGTTTGACCATCATGACCTATGTGAGTTGTGAGAGGGTTGTAGTGCATGTAATACTGGTAATGTAGTAGGGTTTGGTTCAAGGCTGATAAATATCATAACACAGATAACGAAATGCAACTGTTGAGAGCCCAATATGGAGGATGAAAAAAATTAAACATATTAATAGCTGTAAAGCAAAGTTTATGAAAAGTGGCTACAAATCACTTACCTTTCTCTTTCTTGTTATTTATTTTTGTGAGCTTTTTGTCTTTTTTTTTTCAGTTTGGTTTTGGTTTGTTTTGGGGGGGTTTTCTCTTTAAGTGGAGGCTTCAAACAAAAATTGCTTCGTCATTATTTTTAGTTTTATTGATCTTAGCCTGATAAATATTGGGTATCCCAAATTGAACAAGTCTAACTTCCGAAGTCAATATCTCCCAAAGTATTTCTGCAATTCAAACCTCCTTCCACATGTTGATGGAATGTGTCAATGTTTGGAAGTTTGCCTAAAAACTGAGTAAAAACTGCACAATACACTTTCTAAAAGTAATTCCCCACGTTTGGTTTTCTATATATATTTATATACATTATACCAGTGTGTCGTTTGATATCAAATGCTGTTTCGGAAAATAACGTTCAAGGAAAGGCTACTCGCCTTTAAATCAAAAATGATCAGCCATCTTAAACAATTACAAATTTAAGGAATCGACCATTTTTTATTTTTTTAAGTACATAAA